>JAVTVY010003713.1:0-37494 GCA_036873755.1 Hanleya hanleyi | reverse complement strand
AGAGTTGAGCTCATTTTAGTTTATCATTCAATATAAGATGTGATATAGGTTACATTCTCAGAAGCACAAAATTGTACACCTTTCTCTGGATTGCCAGCTACCAATTGGAATCAAGGCTATTAAACAACCTTGAAATTTGGACCAATGTAATTCCAGATATACGGGCGTATATTGAAGCCCCTTGGGCTCTTGTTGTCCCCCGCCGCAACGCGGCCGGGGACTTTAAAATGGTTCTTGCTTCTTTGTGTCCGTGGATGGCCGTGTGTCCGTCCATGTCTGTTCGAAGCGATAACTTCCTAACGCTTTGTTGGATTCTTCCGAAATTCGGAATATGCGTTCCTTGCGGCAAGACGCCAGTCCGTACTGCATTTCAGCAACATCTGCCTGAAGGTGGCGCCGCTAGTTCTTGCTTCTTTGCGTATGTGGATGTCCGTATACGTCCGTGCATGTCTGTTCGAAGCGATAACTTTCTAACGCTTAGTTGGATTCTTCCGAAATTTGGCATACGCATTCCTTGCGACAAGACACCAGTCCGTATTGCATTTCAGCAACATCTGCTTGAAGGTGGCGCCACTAGTTCTTGCTTCTTCGTATCCGTGAATGTCCGTGTACGTCTGTTCGAAGTGATAACTTCCTAATGCTTTGTTGGATTCTTCCGAAATTCGGAATATGCATACCTTGCGACAAGATGCCAGTCTGTATTACATCTTAGCAACATCTGCCTGAAGGTGGCGCCACTGGTTCTTACTTCTTTGTGTCCGTGGATGTTCGTGCATGTCTGTTCGAAGCGATAACTTTCTAACGCTTTGTTGGATTCTTCCGAAATTCAGCATTCGCATTCCTTGCGACAAGAGGCCAGTCCGTATTGCATTTCAGCAACATCTGCCTGAAGGTGGCGCCACTAGTTCTTGCTTCTTTGCATCCGTGGATGTCCGTGTACGTTCGTGCATGTCTGTTCGAAGTGATAACTTCCTAAAGTTTTGTTGGATTCTTCCAAAATTAGAATACGCATTCCTTGTGACAAGACGCCAGTCCGTATTACATTTCAGCAACATCTGCCTGAAGGTAGTGCCACTGGTTCTTGCTTCTTTGAGTCCGTGGATGTTCGTGTACGTCCGTGCATGTCTGTTCGAAGCGATAACTTCCTAACGCTCTCTTGGATTCTTCCGAAATTCAGCATTCGCATTCCTTGCGACAAGAGGCCAGCCCGTATTGCATTTCAGCAACATCGGCGTGAAGGTGGCGCCACTGGGTCAAAATAGATTTTTTTTCCGTGTACATCTGTTCGAAGCGATAACTTCCTAATGCTGTGTTGGGTTGTTCCGAAATTCGGAATACGCATTCCTTGCAACAGGACGCCAGTCCGTATTGCATTTCAGCAACATCTGCCTGAAGGTGGCACCACTGAGTTTCTCTTCTTCTTGTCCGTTCCAGTCAAAATGGGCCTTCAATTTTGCTATATGAAATCATTCTATTCCACATGATATGATTTACCCTGAAGCTTTTGCATGAACCATATTTTATTTCAGAAGTATAATGTGAAATAACTGGCGGGGAAATCCCCGCAGTACTGAATCCCTGATTTTTGAATTTCATGTCATCTTAAACGAAGGACAACATTTCCTTCTATTTTGCTAACAAATAATTGTATTGCACATCATAGGATTTACCCTGAAGCTTCTGCACGAATCATTTGTCTACACATGTATATTACTATATTAATTACAACTGTGTTCCTAATGTTTGGGTGCACACTGTGCATATGATCAATTTCCTGAATTGAACTGAATTCAACCTTGTTGGTCTTCAGACTGACAGATGATGGCATGCAGTTGTCAGTGCAGTTGTTCATGTACAGGGAGCTTTCTATGAATGAGTTGCAACCCCAAAGGCTTAAAATTTATCAGGCACAGACCCATGTTTTTATCCCTCGGCCATTTTTGGCCATGGGGTATTGTCATCATCTTGTACGTCCGTCTGTCCGTACGTCCGTTCGTGAGCAAGATAGCCGGAAAACTGTTTCGCTGATGAATTCCAAATTTGGTATGCTTATTTGCCTAGTCAAGGACCAGAAGCCTATAGAATTGGGACCTGATTGGGACCTTAGCAGCCATCTTTAATTTCATGCAAAATGGATAATGATCCATATCTCGGAAACCATTCAACTGTTTAATACGAAATTTGATATACATCATCGATACATCAAGCAACTTTAAACGAATTACCAAACAGGCTATTTGATTCCTAAATCTTAAACCTGCTTTAATTTTCATGCCTTAATCTCCATTAAGCTGCACAATCAAACGTAGAAAACGGAGGTTAAAACTAAAAGTTAGGAGAGAGTTATCCGCCCCTAGGAGAGCTCTCCCACTCATCCCAGTGTGGCTACTATAAAAGGCACTGCAAGACTCATTCCAATCCTCTTTCTCCTCAGTTTGCTCTCGACAGTGCACATCTAGAAGAAGTGGTTGATTCAATTACAGCTGTTGTTGTTGTTGTTTCGCTGGTTATATCCTTTACCAAGTGTGACTTGTGTTGTTTATGTCGGAATTTCTTATTGCTTTGGTATATCTGAGGTTCCGACTACTATTCCTTGTCGTACGTGTGGGCAGATTTTGTCCCCTTTGGACGCCCACACGGCTTGTTTTTGTTGTAAAGAGTTGTGTTATCGGGCGACCACGTGCGCCGAATGTGTGTTATGGGACGCGTCGACTTGGAGGAATTATGCCCAAGCTCGACGTGCTTATCTTTTACATGCGTGTGATGACCCGTCTATTTCGGAGGTCGACAGACGGGTATTGGAAATTTCCCTGGTCAATGATATGAATGTATTGAGGTTCTCGACCGAGTTGGCTTGGATTTATCTCAGAGTATTCAAGGTCCAGTTTCACCCGCGTCGGTATTTATTCCTCCCAGTGGCACTATTCTACAGGGATATAATTCTCGGCTGTTAGACAGTTTGACCTGTACCGGTGCTGCATTGTCTGGGGTCTCTACCAAACCCGTTCCATTGTCCGGCTTAACAAAGACTTAGTCGGTCTTGCCGATGCATTCCATTGTCTCCGTCAGACAAAAGAATTCTTTGCCACATGTTATTTTCGCCTTTCTATCGGTTTACCACATGTTTCTTCTAAAAGGAAGAAAGCAAATAAACATCGTCGTGTGTCAATTTCTCCGTTGCGGGTTATATCTAAACATAGTTTATTTAATCCGTTTCTCGATCTATGGAGGTTGTCGGGGCGAATGTTGGACTCGCTTGAGTCAGCCACGTGTTAGTGTCTTCGGACGTACGTCGCTAAAATTATTTTGCTTGTCGGAGATTTGAAAATTTTAGGCTTGATTTTTCTATATCTTGAAATGATCGTCTGACGATGTTTTCTAAAAGTATTTATGAAATCTCATGCTTAACTAATAACACAGTCCTGCATTAGGGCAGTGTGTATTCAATTTGCGTCTCCACACAAACAATGAGTTTCGGCCCGCTGTGTTTGATGTGGGCTTTTATTGGCTCACACCATTCCGTTTTGTTTGTCGGTCAGTATGTGAGCCTATTGTGATCTGTGCTATAAACGAACAGGTTTTTGTTTCGTTGATTCACGATTTTATCCATTGATTTGTTGTATAAATCTTTACGAGTATTGTGAATACTATCCTCGTTCTGACGCGGGAGGTTTTTTCCCCGCCGGGGAAATCCGATTCCTTATTAGCAGTCCGTCAATGTTCCATGTTGTTGTTGTATCTTTTGTTCGGACTTGCAGTTTTTGGTAGTTTTTCACCTTCATGCATCAATTCTTTGGTCCTACCAAAAAGGTAATTCTCTTGTTATATCAAGTATTATTATGTGATTTTGATATCCTGTGTTCAAGAGAGAACTTACAGAGGTTTTATCTGTCTTTCATGTTTACGTGATTGTTGCATTTGTGTACGTAACCACAATTCAACCCTATTTACTACGACCATTTGTTGCATTTTAATGAGCTTCTTTACTGATCTCTTTATGTAATTGAGGGTGTGTCAAAGAGATCACGTGTTGGTTTATCGTGAGTGAGTAAACCTATTCACCCATTGTTTATTGTGAAAGTGTGCTATTCTTTGAAACACAAAATTCTGTTATTTGCATTGTGATTTGTTTGTTTCTCACCAAGTTGGTCCCATCTGTATACTGTATTACGCTTATAATTCAGATGGAGTTGAGCATTATTTTTTATTTTCTTCTCTCTGAGAAAATTTAAAATTGTTAGCGTGAGGGTGAGTGTATTTCTCCGGAAAATCTTTAGAAATACTCTCGTTCGACGATATGGAATGACACGCAAATTCGTGAAGTCTTCTTGATTACCGGTACAGTCTACAAGAACATCATACTGCTCTTTAGTAATGTACTTACCGTTTCTGCTTCTCGACAACTTGTTCGTGCTAGGTCATTTCAAATTCTAAATTTTTAATAACCTTACCTTCCTGCCGACGAGAGACTTTAAATGTATTTCCTCTCTTCGGGAATTTTAAATTTCTTTGAGGATATTTCTCGCTTACGTTGAAATCTCTTTGTTCTGGATGTCGGTGGTGTGACTATTTTTGGGTTATAAATAGTAACATTGTTTGTAAATGTGAATATTCTCTCCATATAAAACTCCAGTACTGCTTTTCATGTACAGGAGACAAATTACATCGGGAGAGGTCATAATGTAATCATGTTCACTATCACAGTATTCATGTTCACTGACACAAAAGATCCATAATACCAGTTAGCCCATTCAGCTTACGTGTGATTAGCGCTAGGAACATTTAATGTGTTCTTCTCTACTGCGTTTCTATTTTCTAAAAGAAGGAAAATAATTACAATCGAATTCGGGGTTTCTGTGTTGCAACTCTTTTCTCGCTTCGCACCTTTACGACGTTACATTACGTCGTCTCGTTGTCCTCGTACACCTGTACGTCGTTTCTCGCCGTTACGTCGTGTACTTTTATAAGTTTGTATCCTGCTCTATTATGAGCATGTATGTACATTATGTTGCGAATGCGGAAATCACTACGTTGTTTATCACACACAACGTTTCTCTTATTTTTTTTCCACGTTCCGGTACGCCATAACGCCGTGTTTCACGTCATTGCTTCATTTGCAAGATGTATATTTTATATCCATTCATCTTCGTTTTTTTCGGCACTTCCTTCGATGCTCCATCGTCGGTCGTCGGCGGGAGTGGAAGTCCGTCTGTTTAGCGTCATCCTTCCATTTGTATCAGTTCCTCTCGGGTTTTTCACATGGTGATTTACTTAGGTGCGTCGTTGCACTACGAAGAGAGTTTTTGTTCAAGCATTTTTGATTCCGGTTTTGTGTTGAGATAACAAAATTGTGTTGGAATCAACAGTATTTGGTCTAATACTGTTATATGGAAAATGGAATAGGTCTTTGGATTATGGACGTGGATAGTGATGGTCGTCGCCTGGATTGTGAATGACGGTAGACTCTTGTAATTGAATTCAGCACAGTTTTGTGTTGATTTTTGTTTAACTCAGAACCATGTTGACTTTAACACACAACATTTTGTGTTGAGATCCGTTTACCTTAGGATTGTGCTTAAACGACACAATGGTTGTTCGTGGTGTACTTGGGGGACAGTTTTGTCGACTTTCTCCATCAAGTACTTTATTCCCGTATAGACGGTTGCACCAGTTGTTAGACTTTGACATTATGGTTCTGTCATCATCTTAGGGCTTTTCATTTCTATGCAGGACCTTACTCACTACGTTCGTTTTTTACGGGTTCGGTCTCTGCAGCGGATTTATTTGTCCTGGTGCCGAGGACGTTATGCCGATCCCGACTCTGTCTCTATTTCCCTCGTTGCTGACTTCCTCCTTCATCTTCACCGGGATAGGAAGTTTCATATTAGCTCCATTGTAGGGTATGGATCTGCTCTGGCTAGGGTGTTACGTCTTACCTCTGGTACCGACATTAGCCTTAACGATTATATCTCTGCGCTTATTCGCGCCTTCGCCTTACAGTCGCGACGTACTCGCCTACTGTTACCGAAATGGGATATCGGTGTGGTTCTGTGTGCTTTGATTCGTCCGCCTTTGAACCCTTTCTATCCGCTTCTCTAAAGCTGTGTCCTACAAGGCGGTTTTTCTGGCGGCTTTTGCTTTGGCGTCTAGAGTGTCTAAACTTCATGCTTTTGTGAGATCTTCCATGACTGGGACGGCAGATTGGTCTCGCTTTTTCCTTTCGTTCCGTTCCGGAGTTTATCGCCAAAATGAGTCTGTTCGCTTAGGTCCGTGCGCTCAACGGTCGTACTCTATCCCTGCGTTTTCAGACTTCGTACATGGGCTCGAAGACGACTCTTTGTTATGCCCTGTTCGAGCCATTCGCCACTATCTTACTCGTACCGATTCCGTTCGCGGCTCTCGGCGCCTGTTATTTCTGTCGTTTTCGCCCGTCTGCAATGCATGACATTACGAAAAATACCATTGACGCGTGGCCATTGACGCCTCCCCGCTACTGTATACTGCTTCTTCCCATGAGATTCGTGCCATCGCTACACATGGCCTTGATGGAAGAACTTGTCCCTCCATGACATTGTCCAGTCTTGTGCCTGGACAGCAAACTCCACGTTCACAAATTTCTATCTGTGAGATATGTCGGTGCAATCAGATAGTGTGACCACGCTCGGGCCACTGGTGGCTACCCAGCACGTGGTAAGTAATTTCAGAAAAAGAGGGGGGGGGGTGCAAAATTGTCACCATTGCAGCAAGGCAGCCATCTTGCTGTATCATCTCATCTCATCTCTCAATTATATCATGTGTCCACATTCAATATGATCATCTATGAAGGAAGAAATAAGTCAGATAGACGACCATGGGCTCTCTAATCATCAATCTAAGAGGCCTGACACTATGGTGAGTTTAATCTTTACCTTAACTGCGGTTTTACTTGTGTCTTTCAGGTTGTAACTGACTTCCTTCTGCATGATCTCAGCTGCGTCACCTACGCTTAACTCACAAGATAAAGAACTGGCGTAGAGTTGACTCAGGGAGCAACCGCTGTCAACTCCTAGGCATCCTACAAGACCTACTCAGCTTCAAGAACCAAGTTGAGAAGTTGGACGTAAGACGGCTTGTGGACTGAGAATGGTGTGGCTTAACCTTTTACGTCTCTGACCAGGGTTTCACTTGTTCACTGTTGATGTCTCATGTTTATGCCCATGTCTGTGTCATCCCTCCTACATGGAGGAAGACACTCAAAAGATAAGTTAGATAAGTATCTTCTATTACTACTCCATAATTACCCTCTGCATTACCGACCAGGGTTCTTTTGTTGAGATTTATTGTCATGCCTGTGATCATTTTAGATAGAGGCTGAGACGGCCGTGTGGTCTGGTCCGTTTGCTGTTTCTGCTGGCGATTTGGTATCGAACTCTGAGGACGTGGATTCGTGTCTCGCACAGTCTGACCTTTTTCCAGCACTAGTAATTGTACCTTACTGAGAGACTGTTATCTTAAAAATAATTGGATATAAATGTTATCTTAAAAATTATTGGATATAAATGTTATCTACTCAGTAGTAATAGGTCAGTTTGGCAGCCGCTATCTCTTAAGTCATCATTTTAGACCTGACACAATTCTGACTTTTAATCTTTGACTTTACTGCAGTTTTGCTTGTCATTTCAGTTTGAACTGACTTCCTCCCAGATGATCTCAGCTGGGTCACCTACGCTCAACTCACAAGATCAAGTAACAAGATCAAGTACAGGTGTCAAGTAACAAGATCAAGTACAGAGAGTTGACAATTGTGTAGTGCTGATTCAGGGAGCAAGCATGGTCAACTCCAACGCATCCTTCATCACTCCAAGTATGGTGAGTTGACCTGAGGCTGCTTGTGGACTGAGAGTGGTGTGGACTTGGTTACCCTCTAAGCTTCGGGCAGTGATTCGCTCCCCCCGTTCTTAATGGTCGGACCAAGGATCTCCCTGTATGCAAGGGCAGTGGCTGATTCCCCCCCACGACATACAGTGCCTACCAAGGGGACCTTCTGTTGCCTATCATGCCCCGGGTTTCCTTTCAACTTGGTGGAATTGTGTACCACACCACGAGCACAGCTACATGGATGGAGACACTCAGATAAGTACTATTGTATCAACTCCATGAATTACCCTTTACGTCTTTGACCAGGGTTCAACTTGTTGAGTGTTAATGTCTCATGTTTATACCCATGTCTGTGTCATCCCAGCGATTACTAGCCTGCTATAGGAGTTACGACAAGTCCGAGGTTCCCACCTCCATATGTTCAGGGGTTTTTCTTGACAGTTTTTCATCGGGGTAACCCCGATGAAAAACAAATAAGAATTGAGTTTTGACGTTTTTTTGGAAATTGAGTTTTCCATGAAAAAATTGAGTATTTTATTTTTCTGACATTCGCGCGCCGTAGGCGCGCGAAAAAATTGAGTTTCCTTCAATAAAATTGAGTTTCTGTAACGAAATGCAAAGATAATACAGCTCGCGAGAAGAAAGAAAAGACTCCACTCACGTGGTGGAAGACCGATGTGTGCGTTGTTGTTGTTATACGCACAGCCTTCGTTTTGTTCCACTTTGCATGCGGGCGTATGACGTTTCATTGGAAAGGGAATTCCTTGTAGTTTCTGATTGAATGCGTGATTACGACCGATGGCCAATCAAACAGACGATAACATCGAAAAACTGCAAGGGGTGTTTTCCCGTTTCTCTAGTAACGGTAACAGCCGATCCTGTATCGGTTACCTTGATTGGACAAGCGGGGTAACGTGACCTACATCGAAGCGCTCAACTGGGTCAAGCTGATCTGAGGGAAACGCCATTTTTATCTCATCGCAACGAAATTACGTGGCGCAGAAGCTCGAAAGAAATTTGAAAATAAAGTTTGTTTAGCGGATTTAATCGAAACCCGCACTTTGGAAATATAAACTGAGCTTCTGTACTTCAACTATACCAAAGAATCATATATTTTGAAGGGGTTTTCTGTGAGTATTTTATATTTTCTGGGCGGCTTCTCGACAACGTTTTATGGAAATCTCCGTTGGTGTTTTTTTTTTTATTTTTCATTTTTATTTCTTCCTCCCGACTTCGTTATTCTGAGACAGAATATCAAGTTTACATTCAAGAAATCAAATCAGGCTTAGCTAACAATATATGTATGGTTTTTATCGAGTTTCATGCTTGGTAAATTTGAAAAAAGCGATTTCAGAATGGTACATCGCTGTACTCGCATTGGCAGAAGCAAAGGCTCGTCGCATTTTTCGTATAGAAAGACGAGAGCCGTTTGAACGACTCGCCGCAGCGTAACAGTTAAAATGCTGAAAAACTGAACTTAGAAAAATAAAGAACTGAATAAAGATCTATGCATGGAGACATTCATACAGTTGACTCCTCGTCGATGATCAATAATAAACTACAGTAAATGGGGAGAGTCAGACGCAGGCATTTGCACGTCGCTGAAAGTGAAAGTAGGCGGGATGATTGATATATGTAGAGCTGCCAGATGTCAAGAAATGTAAAGTGTCTCCATGAATAGATTTTGTAATAGATTATGTAATCGAAAATGCGAGACAAGAACTTTGATTTTCACAACACGTCGGTTCGGTATTGCTACGCAACAACAACAACAACACAATGTTGTAGAGGGGTGAAAAAAAACGTGATGGAGGACGCATTTTATTTTCATTTTTCTGAAAGCCAACCAAAATGTTGGCCATACAACTGACATTTGAGATGCATACTGCAAACCTGTGTATGCATCAGCTGTTTTCAAGCACAGAAGAATTTTTCATCATTTAGATTTACACTGGAAGAAATATACCTCTGAAACGCCCGTACACACTCTCTTTTTTGGGGGGTATTGCATGTATTTTTTTTGCATGCTATTCCTATTTCTAAGATGAAAAGGCACTAAAAATTGAGTTTTCGCACTTCATTCGATGAAAATTGGGAAAAATTGAGTTTTCATACTTCATTCGATGAAAATCGGGGAAAATTGAGTTTTAGGCATTATTTAGCGCGCCAAAGGCGCGCGAAAAAATTTGAGTTTTATTAAATTCAGAAATTGAGTAGATGAAAAACTTTTGTCAAGAATAACCCCTGATGTTGGTACTGTGGCATGAATTGAAGCAGGTTTACGATTTGGGAATCAAATATTAAACATTTATAAACAATGTTTCTATTTGTTACCAAATCAAACCTGCTTCAATTTGATTGTCCCTCCCTTCCTTCCCCTCATGCTGCGGCCTTGCACACTACAGGTCTCGGTTATTACAATGAGAAAGAGGACTAGAATGATTTGAGCAGAGCCTTTATAGTAATCCACTGGGGTGAATGGGAGAGCTCTCCTAGGGGCGGACAACTCTCTCCTAGGGGAGATAACTTTTAGTTTTAACTTCCGTTTTCTACGGTTGTATCATCTTCCTGACGGAGATTAATGGCATGAATTGAAGCAGGTTTGATTTGGTAACAAATAGAAACATTGTTTATAAATGTTTAATTTTTTAGAGTGTCCAGGTTTCTGTGTTTTTAATGTTCGCGTATAAGTTACATTTCCATTTATCTAATTTTATGCATGTTTTCATTAGTTTTCCAGTGGCACTACTTTCCTACTCAAAATATGTCGTCTGCTAAACCACAGATTTTGAGAGGCGCATGTTGAGTGATTTTGTGGGACTAACTCATTCTCATTAGAAAGCGTGTTTGGGCAGTAATTTAGTATTAAATAATACCAGTATAGGTGTAATTCATTGTAGAAAACAATGGGATATTTCACTTTGCCTGTATTCATTTACATTTTCATGAAATATGTGTGTTGAGTTACAGTTTATAATTTTTGCCGTTTAAGCTTACCCCTCAAGATCCTCTGCATTATCTTTTTATGGTATGTTTCTAAAATCCAGTGGTGGTCAAATCATTTACATAATAATTTCCCTGTATTCAGAAATGTTTTCTTTCCATTCTGCTTCTGAAATATTCATGGTGCAAGCATTTTTCCCTGATCTACAGAAAGAGTTCTGCATATCATAGACACGATGTGTTTGAAACTGTAAGGTGACAGGGGAGATAACCAAATAGAAGTGTAATATACTAGGGGTGTACTGGCAGGAGGAGGTACATGCCATGAGAGGATGCATCCCAGCATAGCTCCAGTCCATCTAACCATGAGGATTTTACATTGTATCTCAATACTCATTTTTTACCCCTCGGCCAATTTTGGCCATGGGGTATTGTCGTCCTCTTGTACGTCTGTCTGTCCATACGTGAGCGAGATAGCCAGAAAACGGTTCCACTGAAGAATTCCAAATTTGGTATGCTTATTTACCTAGTCAAGGACCAGAAGCCTATTGAATTGGGACCTGATAGGGTGGAATCCTTGGCAGCCATCTTTAATTTTATGCAAAATGGATAATGATCCATATCTCAGAAACCAATCAACTGTTTAATACGAAAGTTGGTATACATCATCGATACATCAAGCAACTTTCAATGAATTACCAAACCGGCTTTTCTGATTAGCTGGAAATCCTGGAGGCCATCTTTAATTTATGCGAAATCGATAATGATACATATCTCTGTTACCATTCAATTGTTTTATATGAAGGTTGGTATACATCATCGATACATCCAGATACTTTGAATCGGGACCTGATTGACCGAAAACCTTGGTGGCCATCTTTAATTTATGCAAAAACTTTAATGATATATATCTCTGATAAAATTTAAGTGTTCTATACCAAACTTGGTATACAGCATCGATGTATCAAGATACTTGAAATGAATAACCACATCAGTTCCTCTGAGGGGGGGGGGGGAAGGATGGGCGGCCATCTTTAAT
This sequence comes from Hanleya hanleyi, assembly GCA_036873755.1. NCBI lineage: Eukaryota > Metazoa > Mollusca > Polyplacophora > Lepidopleurida > Hanleyidae > Hanleya > Hanleya hanleyi. Next base: position 25,655 of record JAVTVY010003713.1, on the reverse strand, counting down.
TTATGCAAAATCATTAATGATCTTGTTCTCTGATACAATTCAAGTGCTCGATGTAAAATTTGGTATACATCATCGATTCATCAAGAGACATACGACAAATGACAGTTCTGGTTTCTCATTGGTCGGAAACCTTGGTGGCCATATTTAATTTATTCAAAATCTTTAATGATATATATCTCTGATACCATTTCAGTGTTCTATACCAAACTTGGTATACGGCATCAATGTATCAAGAGACTTGAAATAAATAATCACATCAGTTCCTCTGAGTGGCGGGAAGGATGGGCGGCCATCTTTAATTTATGCAAAATCATTAATGATCTCTATCTCTGATACCGTTCAAATGCTCAATGTAAAATTTGGTATACATCATTGATGCATCAAGAAACTTATGTAATGAATACCGGTTTCTCTGATTGGACGGAAACCTTCGGGGTCATTTCTAATTGCAAATTTTTTGATAATCTTTATATTTGTGACTTGACTGCTTGGTGTTCCTGACATCTTGGTTCAAATTGAATACATTATGAATGTACCCAGAGCCTAGGGTTTTCAGATGCGCAGCTTCGTATTGTCATTTACTGCATTTTCTATTATCTGAAAAAGTGAAATATTTTACAAATATTGGTAACATGCAGAGAAGACATTATTTTATCATTTCATCAGGTTGGTTTCATAATAAATATCTGTCCCAGCAGTCACAAGTTATTTTTTTAACATATATATGTGTACAATTACACTAATGCACTAGAGATCCTTGTTGAGAGGAATGTATTAGACTACAAGTATGGCTCTTCGTCATGGGATGAAACATCAAAGAGTTAGTGGAATTATTCCAACAGCTTATTTTACATTTAAATAGCCCCGTTTCAGTGCCGAAGGCTCTAGTTTTTATTACTGGCGACTAATAAAAAAATAATATAGGTTTTGTTGCATTATTGGTTTATAATTTGGTAGGGCCTACAGTCCATTCTAAGGCAAAATGAATATGAAATAATTTTGAGACTTAAGATTGAATGTATTGTTCTTCTATAATTGTGACCAATAGAGATTTTGTTTGAAACCCAAGGGAAAATACTTTTGCATCTGAATGTCAAACAGATTCATTGAGTTGTCTCCCTTGGTATGATGTTTTTGATACAGTGGTATCAATGAGAGTATCATAGCAGGACTCTTCCACAGGATATTAATTAGAGCATTTCCACAAAGTGGATGCTCTTATGTTTTCATGAGAAACGGCTCCGCCGGATCCGCCGCGACTTTAAGCGTGAATATCTCTGAAACCGTTAAATATTTTCGGGTCAGACTTGGTGTGCTATCTCCTTAGGCCTGGGAAATTTGTCTGGTTGTGTTTCGATTATCGCTGCTCACCACTAGGTGGCGTTGTAGTCAGAGCATAGGTAAATCTTTCTCTGACGATTTCGTCTGAACGGCTTGTCTGATTTCTTTAAAATTTTATCACAATGGTCTTGAAGGATAGTCAATGTGCTGAAAAGGTTTTGGTGCAGCTGGCATAATTATAAAGGCAAGTTTTTTGCGTCTCAAAAAAAAAAGTTTTTCGTGAAATGAAATTTCACCAATTCGCTTGGAGAAATATTTAAAAACTGCTCTATTTAGAGCATTTCCACAAAGTGGATGCTCTTATGTTTTCTTGAGAAACGGCTCCGCCGGATCCGCCGGCGCCGCCGCGTCTTTAAACGTGAATATCTCTGAAACCGTTAAATATTTTCTGTTCAGACTTTGTGTGCGATTTCCTTAGGCCTGGGAAATTTGTCTGGTTGTGTTTCGATACCCGCTGCTCACCACTAGGTGGCGTTGTAGTCAGAGCCTAGGTAAACCTTTCTGTGACGATTTCGTCTGAACGGCTTGTCTGATTTCTTTGAAATTTTATTACAATGGTCTTGAAGGATGGTCGATGTGCTGAAAAGGTTTTGGTGTAGCTGACATAATTACAAAGGCAAGTTTTTTGCGTCTCAAAAAAAATAAGTTTTTCGTGAAATGAAAATTTACCAATTCGCTTGGAGAAATATTTAAAAACTGTTCTATTCTAGGTTGCCAAGCATAAATATAGGATTGCCGACATGACAATTCCCTTTCGGTGCGAACCAAATTGCCATTGAAATGAAAAATCTCATTTATCTGACTTAACGACAAAACCTCTATAAGCATTATCATGATTAAAGTTTTTTCCATTGAACTCTTACGTGCCATCTCCCTAGGGCTTTAGATCTCACCCGCTTGTTTTTTGTGGCATTTGGTCGTCACTAGATGGTGCTATAGACATGAATGCAGGTAAAAATGTGTAACATCATATCTTCTGAACAACGTGTTTGATTTCCATGAAATTTGGGTATAATGATCTTGCAAGATGGGCAAAGAACTGAGAAGATTTTGGTGGTGTTGGCAAATCATGGTGACTCATTTTTGCATTTCAAAATAAGATTTTCACAAAAATGGAAATTTGCTTCTTAATCGAGGAAAAGTAATTCTATTTTGTTGAACATGAATGTTGCATTCCCAGTGTTATAATTCACATCTCTTGTAAGCCAAATGGCCATTTTTTTAATATATGAAATTCTCATGACTTGAGTCCAATATCTACATTCCCCAGGCCACATCTGAGGATTTTGCTTCATCATGTAGGTTTGTGATATTGTTCATCATTGGGTGGCACTATAGACAGTAAACATTTTTAGCACAATTTATTGGCATTTCATCTGTTTATGAAGTTTATTATTGTCAGACAGACAGACTGAAAGTTTTTTGTGTTTTTTTGGGATAGAAATTGAAGGGCCATGCCACCTCTCATACGGATTTTGCAGCCCATCAACATAATGCTTGATTTATATCTCATTATACATTCTTTTTTACAATTACTAATTTTATTAACATTATGGTTTAAAAATGGATTGAAAGGACATTGGTGCTGTTAGCGCTGGCATAATCATGTGGCATAGGGTAAAGTCAGCTAAATATATCTTAGTCTAGGCTACATCAACCCCTGCTTACACACATAACTAAAATGCAGTCAGAGGAAATATGCTGCCACCAGTGTATGGTCAGTATGGAGAATTGCAAGGATGCAAGGGAGCTTGAAGTCAGGTCATTTTGGTCAAATAGACCAACTGTAACACTGATATTCTGCTTTACCTTTGAAGGCTCATATTGAGGCCTGTATGTTGACCATTCCGGTAATAAAACCTGTAATGGTTGACTTATTGCATAATGCACTTTACATAAGTGGACTGCTTGTGTCAACAAAGTAAACACTTCATTTCCGGAATTAGTGCTATTTCTCTCTCCATTACTGATATAATAATTTGATCCTGTTCCCAATTCCATTTCTGGGCTTCCAGATGTCTGGGGATGCATTCTGGCCAATTTTCAATGAATAAAATCACAAATTATCACTCAGTTAATGTTAATTATGTCTCCCCCAACTATGTTGGGGGGAGACATCTAGTGTTTGTGCTGTCTGTCCGTCTGTCTGTCTGGATGGATGTCTGGATGGATGTCTGTCTGTCTGGATGGATGTCTGTCCGTCCCCTTGCCTTGTCTGCAAGATATCTTGAGAACTACTGGATGGAATTTCACCAAACTTGGATGGAAGCTTCATTGGGATAGCCCCCTCATTTGATTAGGTTTTGGTGTATGTGCGTGCATTCATCCGTGTCCGGTGTCCGTCCGTCCGTCCATCTACTTGTACATGTATATACAGGGCTTGTCTGCAAGATATCTGGAGAACTACTGGATGGAATTTCACCAAACTTGTATGGAAGCTTCATTGGGATAGCCCCCTCATTTGATTAGGTTTTGGTGTATGTGCGTGCATTCATCCGTGTCCGGTGTCCGTCCGTCCGTCCATCTACTTGCACATGTATATACAGGGCTTGTCTGCAAGATATCTGGAGAACTACTGGATGGAATTTCACCAAACTTGGATGGAAGCTTCATTGGGATAGCCCCCTCATTTGATTAGGTTTTGGTGTATGTGCGTGCCTTCATCCATGTCCGGTGTCTGTCCGTCCGTCCATCTACTTGTACATGTATATACAGGCCTTGTCTGCAAGATATCTTGAGAACTACTGGACAGAATTTCACCCCACTTGGATGGAAGCTTCATTGGGATAGCCCCCTCATTTGATTAGGTTTTGGTGTATGTGCGTGCATTCATCCGTGTCCGGTGTCCGTCCGTCCGTCCATCTACTTGCACATGTATATACAGGGCTTGTCTGCAAGATATCTGGAGAACTACTGGATGGAATTTCACCAAACTTGGATGGAAGCTTCATTGGGATAGCCCCCTCATTTGATTAGGTTTTGGTGTATGTGCGTGCATTCATCCGTGTCCGGTGTCTGTCCGTCCGTCCATCTACTTGTACATGTATATACAGGCCTTGTCTGCAAGATATCTTGAGAACTACTGGACAGAATTTCACCCCACTTGGATGGAAGCTTCAGTGGGATAGCCCCCTCATTTGATTAGGTTTTGGTTTGTGTGTCTGCATTCATCCATGTCCGGTGTCCGTCCGTCCGTCCATCTACTTGTACATGTATATACAGGGCTTGTCTGCAAGATACCTGGAGAACTACTGGACAGAATTTCACCAAACTTGGATGAAAGCTTCATTGGGATAGCCCCCTCATTTGATTAGGTTTTGGTGTGTGTGCATTCGTTCATCCGTGTTCGGTGTCCGTCCATCCGTCCGTCCATCTACTTGTACATGTATATACAGGGCTTGTCTGCAAGATATCTGGAGAACTACTGGATGGAATTTCACCAAACTTGGATAGAAGCTTCACTGGGATAGCCCCCTCATTTGATTAGGTTTTGGTGTATGTGCGTGCATTCATCCATGTCCGGTGTCCGTCCGTCCGTCCATCTACTTGTACATGTATATACAGGCCTTGTCTGCAAGATATCTTGAGAACTACTGGACGGAATTTCACCCCACTTGGATGGAAGCTTCAGTGGGATAGCCCCCTCACTTGATTAGGTTTTGGTGTGTGTGCGTGCATTCATCCATGTCCAGTGTCCGTCCGTCCGTCCATCTACTTGTACATGTATATACAGGGCTTGTCTGCAAGATATCTGGAGAACTACTGGACGGAATTTCACCAAACTTGGATGGAAGCTTCAATGGCATAGCCCCCGCATTTGATCAGGTTTTGGTGTATGTGTGCATGCATGCATCCGTGTCCGGTGTCTGTCCATCCGTTCATCTACTTGTATCGCTTCTTTGTAATTAATATTTTTAGATACGCAGCTTTGTTTAAGATACTTATTGCATTCATTTTATAGCACTTTCCCTTAAATAATGTGCCCATTCAAGGCAGGGTGGGAGGATGGGGGAGACGTATGTTTTTGTTAAAAAAACAACCAGCATAGGCTTCATGCCGGAGCGGCAACTCAAGGGTCAAAGCGGAACCTCTAGTTTTTTTTTGTTTTATGTGGAGGCCCCCAGAATTTATTTGAAACTCGAGATGTGAAATTGCACATACCGTTGCATTTTGACAGCATAGTTACAGATGTTGATAATTATTTCTTGAACTGAAAAGTAGAAAGATTTTTGAAGGGAAACTTCTACATACCTGCTATATGGCACATCCCACCTGGGAAATTTTTACATGTATATCTAATTGAAGTAATCCATTGGAACCACTGATGATTTCCCAATAATAGAGAAGAAAAGCAACTCCAAGTAGGGATGAGAATTTCATTCTGTATATTTCGCTATTAGTTATAGCATCTTCAGCAATGAACAAAGTTACAAACAGCTCCATACGCACAGTATATACAAGGCATAATGTGATCTTAGCCAATACACATTTATGAATAGGTAAGCCAGTAAATTATGTCAGATTTGGACGAATATTAAAATGTTGTCATTTTCAGAAATTGTTAAATGTTAAGCGATAACCTGACAGCGATCTACAAACATGACAAATGGTGTGATTCAGGTGATACAATACACACTTTAATTGATGAAAACAATACATAATCTGCTTATCTGGCAAGAACTAAGTAAACTGTGCACAAATGAATAAAGTATGGTGGTATAGTGGGTATGTACCTACATTGAATATTTCTACATGTCATGAAGTTTGGATAAGGACTGTCATTTTAAGATAATATAGGTATAATTTTCTTGGCAATCCACATCAGAATTGATGGAACTACAAATGTTGTAACTCGCATGCAAGTTACAACAATCGTGGAGTGTGTATTGTAACACCTGCATCACACCAATTTGTAGATCACTGTCAGGTTATCTCTTAACATTTAACAATTTCTGAAAATGATGGCATTTCAATATCGTCCAACCTGACATAATTTACTGGCTTACCTATTCATAAATGCGTATTGGCTAAGATCACATTATGCCTTGTATATATACTGTGCATATGAAGCTGTTTGTAACTTTGTTCAATGCTTAAGATGCTAGAACTAACAGCGAAATATACAGAATAAAAATGTGATCCCTACTCGGAGTTGCTTTTCTTCTCTATAATTGAAGTAAAATGGTGTGTTCTGGTGCATTTTGACAGAATATTTAGACTTTGAAGATGATATGTAATGATGCCCAAAATGAACTGAATTGTCAGTGTCATCTGTCTGTCTGTCTCTCTATCTGCCCATCTTTCTTGTCATACCACATATGCAACTGGTGATGGATCAGAAGCCTAATTAATGAAATTGACTGACCTTCACCTGTTTTATCGAGGTCAAATTTAGCATTAGCAATAATTTTTAAAGGAGTGAAGATGGGCTGTCCAAATTGATCATATTTGTGCAATTGGTGACTGACTAGAAGCTTATCCCAGTTGACTGAACCTATTTTCTCAAGGTTATATACTTTATATTATGATATAACATGAAATATAGCTAGGCTTTCTAAATTGATATCACATATGCAACTGATGATGGACCTGAAGTCAATGAATATGACTGACATTGACCTATTTTCTCAAGGTCAAAAACTGTATGTTAAGTCACATGTTAACTGCCAACATACACTCCAAATCTATTTGTTGTGGCTGTGGTTGTCTTCCAGAACAGTCTAGCGAATTTTGCATGTGTTCCAACAGCCTCATGCTTCAACAGTAACTTAAACCATGCTGTATAGGCTGAGCTGTTGAAACACCCTCCATTTCTGCATCACTGTCGAAATATGGATACCATGACAGAGTGATAGATCACAGAGTCAGTGAAGGTTCCTGGTTTACATTGAATGTGGTTATTGCCTAACTAGTATTAGCAGCATTTTACAACAACAACAATTCGCTGACTTGCAGTGAAAAATTATAGTGAAATTTATTTTTTGTTGTTTGGCTTTTTTATTTGCTGGCATTGTTTCAGATAGAATACAACAGCCTAATTCATACAATCAGGAATAAAAAGGGGGTTAAAGTCTTTATATTCAAACTTTCATAGGAAATATAAAAGTGGCAATTTGACATTTTATTTTTATTCAATTTTTTAATGTCGGTGGGCCCATGAAACGCAAAATAAAGTTGGTGTTGCCTCACACTGGGTTTCGCCCATTGGTGAAGAAATCCCTTCTCAGAGGCACTTCTACCAGGGATGATTCCTGATTGCTCATCCTCCAGGGGTATGTGCCCCACCCTCTGTCCCATTCTAAAAAAAATTGCCACCCCTAATAGGGGTTGTGCTCAAATTGGGGAGATCTAAAGCCCCGTGAGTACCAAATTATGTGTTACAAAATTATCTGGGGAAATGCTCTTCGCCCGTGTTTCACACGAGCTGTCATCTAGATTGCCAAGCATAAGTATAGGATTGCCGATATGATAATTCCCTTTCGGTGCGAACCAAATTGCCATTTAAATGAAAAATCTTGTTTATCTGACTTAACGTCAAAACCTTCATAACCGTTATCATGATTGAATTTTTGTCCATTGAACTCTTATGTGCCATCTCCCTGGGCTTTAGATTTCACCCGCTTGTTTTTTGTGGCATTTGGTCGTAACTAGGTGGCGCTATAGACGTGAATGCAGGTAAACATGTGTAACACCATATTTTCTGAACAACGTGTTAGATTTCCATGAAATTTGGGTATAATGATCTTGCAAGATAGGCAAAGAACTGACAAGATTTTGGTGGTGTTGGCGAATCATGGAGACACATTTTTGCATCTCAAAATAAGATTTTGTTTTCACAAAAATGGAAATTTGCTTCTTAATCAGGGGAAAGTAATTCTATTTTGTTAAACATGAATGTAACATTTCCAGTGTTATAATTCACATCCCTCGTAGGGCCAAATGGTTTTTCAAATATATGAAATTCTCATGACTTGAGTCCAATATCTACATTCCCCAGGCCACATCTGAGGAGTTTGCTTCATCATGTAGGTTCGTGATATTGTTCATCATTGGGTGGCACTATAGATTATTATTTATTGTCAGACGGACGAAGGATTTGAAAGGACTGAAAGTTTTTTTTTTTGGATTGAAATTGAAGGGCCACCTCTCATACGGATTTTGCAGCCCATCAACATAATGCTTAATTTATATTTCCTTATACATTCTTTTTTACAATTACTAATTTTATTTAACATTATGGTTTAAAAATGGATTGAAAAGACATTGGTGCTGCTAGCGCTGGCATAATCACGTGGCATAGGGTAAAGTCAGTTAAATATATCTAAATCTAGGCTACATCAACCCCTGCTTACACATATAACTAAAATGCAGTCAGAGAAAATATGTTGCCATCAGTGTATGGTCAGTATGGAGAATTGCAAGAATTCAAATGGGCTTGAAGTCAGGCCATTTTGGTCAAATAGACCTACTGTAACACTGATATTCTGCTTTACCTTTAAATCAGGCCTCATATTGTAGGCCTGTATGTTGACCATTCAGGTGGTAAAACCTGTAATAGTTGACTTATGGTATAATGCACTTTATATAAGTGCACTAGCAGACTGCTTGTGTCAACAAAGTAAACACTTCATTTCCGAATCAGTGCTTCAAAGATTTTTGAAGTGGAACTTACATACCTGCTATATGGCACATCCCACCTGAATTGAAGTAATCCATTGGAACCACTGATGATTTTCCAATAATAGAGAAGAAAAGCAACTCCGAGTAGGGATGACAATTTCATTCTGTATATTTCGCTATTAGTTATAGCATCTTCAACAGTGAACAAAGTTACAAACAGCTCCATACGCATAGTATATATACAAGGCCTAATGTGATCTTAGCCAATACACATTTATGAATAGGTAATCCAGTAAATTATGTCAGTCAGGTTGGACAGATATTAAAGAGCTGTCATTTTCAGAAATTGTTAAATGTTAAGCGATAACCTGACAGCGATCTACAAATGGTGTGATTCAGGTGATACAATACACACTCTAATTGATGAAAACAATACATAATCTGCTTATCTGACAAGAACTAAGTAAACTGTGCATAAATGAATAAAGTATGGTGATATAGTGAGTATGTACCTACATTGAATATTTCTACATGTCATGAAGTTTGGATAAGGACTGTCATTTTAAGATAATATAGGTATAATTATCTTGGCAATCCACATAAGAGTTGATGGAAACCTACAAATGTTGTAACTCCCATATTTCATAATTGTATATTCCCATGCGAGTTACAATATTTCTGGAGTATATTGTAACACCTGAATCACACCATTTGTAGATCAATGTCAGGTTATCCCTTAACATTTTACAATTTCTAAACATGGCGGCATTTTAATATCCGTCCAACCTGACTGACATAATTCACTGGCTTACCTATTCATAAATGTGTATTGGCTAAGATCACATTATGCCTTGTATACATCAGTGCTGGCCGTGAGAGGCGAGCGGTCGCTCGCGCGCGCCTCATACTCCCCTAATTTCAATTATGGCGAGTATTGAAGCACTCGCCATAACTTGTGCAATTATTTTTTAGTCAAAGTCCAAATGTGAACCATTTTCTCTACCAAAATGTTGTTTAGAAGAATGTCCAAATTACAGATTAGGGAGACATAAACTATGAAGATCCAGTGATTTAGTCATAAGCGTGTCAGTTGTCACGTTTCATTCCAAAAGTGAAAGCAGTACCAGGTTTGTTGTTGTTGTTGTTGTTGTAAATCTACACTTGCCTCATGGTGGAGTTCTGTGCTATTTGCACAGTTACGCTGGCCGCATTAAGCTCTTGAATATTACTTCATATCCTTTGCTTTATACTGGTGTCAGTTTTATTGAGTTCTGGTGAACAACTTTTCAAATGCCAGTCTCAAAAAATATCGTTTGCAGTGATCCATCAAAGAGAGCACATATATAGCATGCATATACAAATTCACCAAATTGCGGATTTGAGAAAGATCCGGAAGCGGATGATTTGAGAAAAATCGGCGGGCAGATTTCGCACTTTCTGTAGTCAGTGTTTTTACTTTAATTTGTTATTTATAAATCTAAAATGTCAATTATCATCAGCTACAAATGGAACCATAACTTAAGAAAAACCTAATAAACACACAGCTACAAAAGTGATGTATTCTCATTTTACTGATAATAAGAAAATGTTTTCCTGGCTCCTGGAGTCTAATTTGGCAGTATAATTTGGAGTCACTCGCCTGAAAATTGTCGAAGGAGAGTGACGGTCACTCACCCATATTCGCCTTACAGCTTTTTGAGGTGAGTGATGGATAGCTCTCCTGCATTTTTCTCATGGCCAGCACTGTACATACTGTGCGTATGGAGCTGTTTGTAACTTTGTTCACTGCTTAAGATGCTAGAACTAGTAGCGAAATACACAGAATAAAATTGTGTATTGTCTTACTGATAAAAAAATTTGTTACACCTCAAGCCGATGCTCTAGGAAGCCTAATTGGACAGCAACAAGATCGGCAATTTTCCGAACAAAACATATAGAAGAATTAATTGTCGAAAAGAACAACAAAAAAGATTTCCTGAAGAAGTGGGGTACCCTGGCAGACCTCGACACTTAACTAATATATATAGCGTAGAAATATATTATAGGATCACCTTATGATGTTACTTATCAGTATTTGTTTGCAAGGAAATATCCTATATATAACATATTAGAATACCACACTACAGCATTCCATATTACAAACATCAAAACAAAGTTTCAAATCAACAAAAGGCTACTTATTTATTCTTCTGACAATCGTTTTCCTCTCTGTCATATGAGGATGTGGCGGAGAATGTAAAATCATGACACCTAATGTAAGAATAAATGCCCAATGGTTTGTCCAGGGTTAAAAAAAAAATTGTGATCTCTACTCAGAGGTGCTTTTCTTCTCTACAATTGAAGTAAAATGGTGTGTTGTGGTGCATTTTGACAGAACTTCGAAGATCATATTTAATGATGCCCCAAAATGAACTGAATTTTCCGTGTCATCTGTCTGTCTGATCAGAAGCCTAATTAATGAATTGACTGACATTCACCTGTTTTATCGAGTTCAAATTTAGCATTAATAGCAATAATTTTTAAAGGAGGGAAGATGGGCTCTCCAAATTCATCATACTTGTGCAATTGCTGACTGACGTGAAGCCTATCCTAGTTGACTGAACCTATTTTCTCAAGGTTATATGCTTTATGATATCATATAACATGAAATATATCTTGGCATTCTAAATTGATACCACATATGCAACTGATGATGTACCTGAAGTCTATGAATATGACTGATGTTGACCTATTTTTTCAAGATCAAAAACTGTATGTTAAGTCACATGTTAACTGCCAACATACGTACCCTCCAAATCTAACATTGTCATCATTTTGTTGTGGCTGTGGTTGTCTTCCAGAACAATCTAGCGAATTTTGCATGTGTTCCAACAGCCTCAGCTTTCAACAGTAAGTTAAAACCATGATGTATTGGCTGAGCTGTTGAAACACCCTCAATTTCCTAGCTCTGACATACTGCATCACTGTCGAAATATGGGTACCATGACAGAGTGATAGATCACACAGCCAGTGAAGGTTCCTGATTTACATTGAATGTCTTTATTGCCTAAGTAGTACATGTATTAGCAGCATTTTACAACAATAACAATTTACAGTGAAAAATTATAGTGAAAGGTATTTATTTTTTGTTGTTTTTCATTTTTATTTGCTGGCATTGTTTCAGATAGAATACAACGACCTAATTCATATAATCAGGAATAAAAAGGAGGTTAAAGTCTTTATGTTCAAACTTCCATGGGAAATATAAAAATGGAAATTTGAAATTTTATTTTTATTCGATTTTTTAATGTCGGTGGGCCCATGAAACGCAAAATAAAGTTGGTGTTGCCTCACACTGGGTTTCGCCCGTTGGTGAAGAAATCCCTTCTCAGAGGCACTTCTACCAGTGATGATTCCTGATTGCTCATCCTCCAGGGGTATGTGCCCCACACACTGTCCCATCCTAAAACAAATTGCCACCCCTAATGGGGGGTGTGCCCAAATGGGGAGATCTAAAGCCCTGTGAGTACCAAATTATGTGTTACAAAATTATCTGGGGAAATGCTCTTCGCCCGTTTTTCAAACGAGCTTTCATTAATGATGATTTACAATATCCGATAAACAGAGGGTGTTCATTTTGATATGAACTCTACAATGTAAACTCACTACAACTGAAATGATAAACCTAATTGTCCTGATATACTGCCAGACTTATTAACGTATATATTACATGCCCCTTGACTGTGACCAACAAGACCTCGACCATTCATTCCCACTAATATGCCCTTGACTTATACTGACACACCATTCATTCCAAGTAATATGCCCTTGACTTCCATTGACACACCATTCATTCCCACTAATATGCCCTGGACTGCCACTGACACACCATTCATTCACACTAATATGCCCTGGACTCCCAGTGACACACCATTCATTCCCACTAATATGCCCTGGACTGCCACTGACACCAATTCATTCCCACTAATATGCTCTTGACTTCCACTGACACACCATTCATTCCCACTAATATGCCCTCTACTTTCAATGAAATATAATATTATTTGTTTTTTGTGTTAACAGAGAAGAGGTTTATGGGAATGAGAAAGGTGGAGGAGGATCTCAGCCCCCTATGATGCTTGTGTTCCATGGTAAATATTCACCAATGGACCCCTTGTGGCATGTAAGATATCTAGGTAAGTGAGATCAGTAGCCTTCAGAAATTTTATGAAGGTCCCAGGAGAGCTGTTGCTGGGAAAAAACGAGAGAATGCCATGTGAATGATATATAGCTTGTTCAATTCCTTCCTTCTAAAATTTCTACATAATGCAGTCTCTAAAGCTATATAAAATGTAGTTTCCAGTGGAAAAGTCTGTCCAGATTTTACTCCCTTTTCAAGCATCTGGGTATCTTTGATCGCCCTTCCAGTGATATTGATTCCACAGCTATTTTCATGCTGTTTCTTGGTTAAAACTTCATATATTAAATCCTGGACAGACGAGATCCAATTACAAACTATAGCCTGTATAAACTATAACTTGTAGGTCATTATAGGGGAAAGTTTAAAAAAATACTGTGGCTTTCTGCTTCAATCATAATCCATAATATGGGAAATCAGACAGTATGGAGTAAACCCCTTAATAATTCAATGAAGAATAGTGAAATATCTCCCATAATATCAGGGGGTGGTCAGTGAAATATCTCCCATAATATCAGGGGGTGGTCAGTGAAATATCTCACCATAATATCAGGGGGTGGTCAGTGAAATATCTCCCCATAATATCAGGGGGTGGTCAGTGAAATATCTCACCATAATATCAGGGGGTGGTCAGTGAAATATCTCACCATAATATCAGGGGGTGGTCAGTGAAATATCTCACCATAATATCAGGGGGTGGTCAGTGAAATATCTCACCATAATATCAGGGGGTGGTCAGTGAAATATCTCACCATAATATCAGGGGGTGGTCAGTGAAATATCTCCCCATAATATCAGGGGGTGGTCAGTGAAATATCTCACCATAATATCAGGGGGTGGTCAGTGAAATATCTCACCATAATATCAGGGGGTGGTCAGTGAAATATCTCACCATAATATCAGGGGGTGGTCAGTGAAATATCTCACCATAATATCAGGGGGTGGTCAGTGAAATATCTCACCATAATATCAGGGGGTGGTCAGTGAAATATCTCACCATAATATCGGGGGTGGTCAGTGAAATATCTCACCATAATATCAGGGGGTGGTCAGTGAAATATCTCACCATAATATCAGGGGGTGGTCAGTGAAATATCTCACCATAATATCAGGGGGTGGTCAGTGAAATATCTCACCATAATATCAGGGGGTGGTCAGTGAAATATCTCACCATAATATCAGGGGGTGGTCAGTGAAATATCTCACCATAATATCAGGGGGTGGTCAGATTTATTAGAACAGGATGTTGTCAAATATCATGTTTGTTATAATCTCCTAGGCTGGACTGCTGGAACCAGTTATTCCTCAGATTATATACAGAAAGCCAAACTGCTGCACTGGAACGGTCGCTTCAAGCCGTGGGGACGGGTGGCTCAGCACTCCAAAGTCTGGGATAAATACTTCATCAAAGACCCACAGAAAAAGTTCATCCCTGTTAGACGAACAAATTAGTAGTTAAATATCAAAAAGTTTACTTTTATTTTACTTTTGCAGTGGATCAAACTCATCATGTTATCAACAGATTTAGTCCTTCCATATTTTTCTCTTTCAAAATTTTGATTGGAATTTAATGTATGGTCAGTTGTCTCATAAACTGATCTCATTATAGGTGAACAATGTTGATTGTCTTTATTGACTGCACACAGCAGGCCCCGTTCAACAGTTCATCACAGCTGAGGAACAATTACTAATAAGTAGCTTTGTGGTGCTATTTATGGTTAGATATTTTTGTGTTTATCCCCCTTCTTTTCATCTTGTAATCTGTAGTAATAAGTATAGATATTTCTCGTCCAATATCAGCTTTGTTTATGCATTTGACTTTGATCAACCAATATTATTAACTGAGAATTAGACTGGAATTTAGATCCATTTTGTGTTGGTAATCTTGGAGTTGAATTGTATCTGTGATATATTGAATGTCCCCTGAGCAATAATTTGAAGGCCTGACAGTCATTTAATCCAAATTAACAAATGGATATCCTCCCCATGATGTATCCAAATTATCATATATTGGGTTCTGCCCCAGATGTATCTAAATTATCAAATAGGGATCATGTGTAAGATGTGTCCAATTAACAAATATGGGTTCTGTATATATATCCAAATGAACAATTTGGGATAGTCTGGGATGTATCCAAATGATCCAATAGAGGACCTCCAATTCACCAAATGAATTCAGTCTGAATTGGTGCCTGTCCAGTAAGAAACCAAGTTGCCAAACTGAGGGCTGTCATGGTCAGGATATATCCATATATCACAAACTTGGGGTTCTATGAATCCTAATGAACAAATTGGGGTCAAATCCAGACTGAATCAGTCATCAAATTGAGGGTCTGTTTTGGACAAGTTGGGATCCAAATGATCGAATAGAGGACCTGCCCAAATGACATATCCAGGGTAAATCAAAGTCACCTGGATGTTCTCAGATTTGATCTATTTTTTATTGAAAACATTATTTTCCAGAACTTGTAGGTGTTTGCTGTTTTTAGCATTACAGAATTGTCCATATAACTGCATGATGTTATAAAATGTAAAAGCTTGATTGGTTTATTAAACAATTTTGATATAAATTGTTTTCTCTGTGTAAAATCATCAGTGTCCACTCCCAAGTTTATCAACATTTATAGAGCTGCTTAAAGTTATCAGCTGTATTAGCATTCTTCATTATACATTGTTAATAGTCTGCCTTGGTCACCGTCTGAGCTGCACTTGTGAGTGATGGTATTTCTTGGTGATTTTTAACCTCGAAGGTTATGTGATATTAGACTGCATGAAAACATGAAAATTTATTGATAATGTTGTGATGCTACTCTGATCCTGGCTACGGTCCTGACATAGATCTGTAAATTAGTTCCAAAATGACTTGATGTGTTTTCATTTTTCTGTGGAAATATTATAGATACTTTAACTTCACATGAAAATAGATATGGAGACAAAGCGCACAAATTCCATTTTCTTCTAGTTTTTGCTGTAACTTAGACTATTCACGTGTTTGCTGGTGTTAGTTGAAATAATTGTGATATTGCTTTCTCCCTGTTGAATCTCATTTAAAATGATGTGGTAAAGTGGGGTACATTTATTATGTATAAGAACTTGGTCAAAATCAAGCGAAATTTCTCAGCTTTTATCAGTGCTTCGAAGATTGGTGCTTGTGCTTGAAAAAGCAAATGGAACATTCTGTGCAATGTTCCAATTTCCCAGATCCCCACATTTATTGAGAGAAGTACATTTCTATCAAAACTGAATATTATTAAAATAATCCTAGGTAGTGTTATAAGAAATAGTTTTTGAGAATTGTTCACTTCTATGAGATCTTATGTATGAAAATTCGCAACATTAAAAAATGACTTTAAACGTCTTTCCATTCAAATTTCATTCAGTTCAATACGATTTGTATTTCAAGATATTCACACTTCAAACGTGTTACCAGTCCATCTTCTTCAAAATATTTTTATTGTCTGTGATTCAACACATTTCTCCTAAAATAATCAAATATTTAGAGTCTGTCCATCTCAGTTTGGAGCTTGTGAATAATCAATGGTTGGTTCTGCAGAACTTTCTTGCAGTGTGTACAACAAACTGAAGTATACAAAATGTGTACATGTTCATCATGTTCTTTTTTAATTATTTCTGTATAAAACTTCAAATACGTATTTCATATATCAGAGTTCAATTGTATAGGGTGACGTCATAATGATTGATCTTCTCGCAGATAAAGTTAAAAACTCAACTTCTGCCAAAAATAAAATAAGCCAACCATTTTCCACAAATTCCAAAGACGACTAATTAAAATAGACAGTCTTCAGCATTCAATTCCATATATTTTTACTATTACTGGTACCCGTTACAAAATGAGTGTTCACAACTGACTTGCCAAAGACAGCCTTGCGATTGTGAGAAAGTGTTCACAACTGAATGGAAGCTTTCATTGTTGTCTAATATTTCCGTACAATTCAGTAATTTTGTTTTAATTGTTCTGAGAAATCGGATCATGGGCGATGCAAAATGTATTATATTATCTCATTCTCGGATACAAAGTATGACTAGTAGAGATTCCAGTCAATTTGGTTTATGGTGCACACCACAAGGCCATGAGACAAGAGTTTGAGAGAGGTGGAATTTGACATTATACAGTCTTCTCTAGTCTATGTAGGAAATACTTAATCATTTATCTTGCTTGTACATTAGGGTATAGAAGCCACAATATGATCAGACACATCACCTCGTCTTCCACCTCTTGAGAACTTTGTCCCGGCCACAGGCTCTCAAAACAAGAGTTTTGGGAGAGTGGGGATGATTTTAGGGTGAAATGTCGAAATATGGTGTCTCTATACATAAGCCCATGCTTTATGCATGGGGTTATGTTTCAAGACCCCATATTTGGACACTTCTCATACTTCTCATGACGGTTTTATTCACTTATAGTGTATATGTTAAAGAAGCCTGTTAATACTCTATACTGCAATTTGTCTCAATAAATGTATTTATTTTCAATAAGCAAAATTGTTCCTGAAAGTTTTTTGTTAGAAGATCTTGCAACAGTTGTGTGTTTTACTGAGCCTGGTACGTCTGACCAAATGTTGTATATGTTGAAATCTACAGATGTACCATTGGAAACTATTCATTCTGAAGTTAGAATGTGTGACGGTAGTGAGGGAGCATCATTAAATCTAAGTTCGAGGCCTAGGTTTAATAACTCTACTTCTGTACTGAACGTTCTATTGGCTCTCTGATTATTCCTCCTCCATAATGTATGTCTGTTAAGTGTTTACTCTGTTAGCCTAAAGTATTGGGCCCTGCTACGGAGATGTCCTCCTCACAGCGCATGCTCCATTCCACAAGCTCACATTATTAAGCATCCTTGTGAGCCAGTGTATCGATCGATCTGTTAGGATCGATACACTGGCTTGATTAGTTATCCATACCAGTTCTGGATATAAATAGATAAAGGGGTTTCCTCTAAATCAGACCAAATAGTGAACGAGCTAAGCAATGTTCCAAACGAGTTTTTATAGACCGAAGTATTAAGAAGAGTGGAAATTCATTATCATTTTTGAGGCTGAAATGTGAGGCTGATGACGTCCTGTAGATCACGTGGAGCTGACGTCACTATGACGTCACATCCAGGTCAAAGGTCACGTGACGGCCCAGCAGGAGTTATCTGCCCCTGAAGAAGGCCATACGCTGCTGTTATTTCAATGATAGCCCCAATGGGGAACCCACTCATGGACATTTGCGGTATGGGGTGTGACACCTTGTTTTTTTCTGTCTCGAGTCAGTGACCCAGCAGGGGCGGCGGAAGCAATTGCAGATTGCCCCGACCAACGATCACAGCACAATTAGGCGAGGGTCCAGGGGCCGCCTAGACCCTCGTAAGCTCTGGGGCCCTGGATTACAGGAGATGCATTCTGAACTATTTCCGGCACATAAAATACCATATTAGTGCTTGATATGTTGAAAATGTGGGTTCAAATAAAACATTTACAAAGTCTAGGGCCACATTCTCTTTCAACAAATGAAGCGGAGCTTGCTTGTGATGGTATTTCGTTGGTACCGATAGT
Organism: Hanleya hanleyi; assembly: GCA_036873755.1. Classification (NCBI taxonomy): domain Eukaryota; kingdom Metazoa; phylum Mollusca; class Polyplacophora; order Lepidopleurida; family Hanleyidae; genus Hanleya; species Hanleya hanleyi. The sequence continues at coordinate 6,956 of JAVTVY010003713.1, read as the reverse complement.
GGCCTCGCCCTGTTCGGAATCTGCCTCCGTCTCAGCGTTAACAGAGGGCGTATCGTCAACCTCTTCGCCGACAGAGGGTTGGCGAGATTGACGAGAAAAATATTTCAGAATTGACATTGTCAGACTGAAGACAGAAGAAAAAGATCAGAAAAGATCAGACTGTGAAGAAAAGTATAAAAAATTCTACGAAACACTGAAACGTCCGGGAAAGTGCTCGTGAAAGCTGAAGAGTAGATAATGCCCAAGCTTTATCGATGAGATTCCAAGACAATGATGATTATAGGCCTATAGATTTATTCAACTGTACAGTTAAAATGTACAGATGGCGCTGCTGACGGTTAAATATTACAGGTCAGCAGCGCCATCTGCACATTTTAATAATAATGCCGACTGTAATTACACGAATTAATTAACCCCGGAACAATGGCTATAGGACAGAACATCACATGGTGGTAAAAGTTTATTGAGCGGTACACTTAGAATACTGGTATAAACAGTTTATGTCATCCTGCACTCTATCTGTAATTTTTATGTGGGACGTGTTTAGTTAGGAGTGCCGAAAAGTGGTGGGGCCCAAAGATATTCACCCTCCCCCCTTAACCCCTTAATCAAAAGTGGGGGGGAGGGGGGCCCTGCTACTCCCCCCCCCCCCCACCCCCTCCTGACGCCACTGTGACTTGGCACCTTGGGCAACCCACATATGGACATTTGCGGTATGGGGAGTGGCCCCTTGTTTTCTTTGTCTCGCAATGTAGAACACAATGGAAGGGGTCTTGAGGCCATGGGTTGGCTTTTGCTGGAAAGTTACACATGCGAAACTCCTCTTTCTCTACTACTCCCGAGTGATCTATAGATAGAACAGGCGTATTCCTAGAAAATTCTCAGAAAAATTTACCCTGACAATAGAGCGATGGCCTGCAATATAGGGTTTTTCCGCGGACCCTGTCTCCTACTGATGACGTCAAATTAGTCTTGCTCACACGGTACAACAGCGGTCCATTAGGAGCAAGGACGGCGCATCCCCACCCACAAAAGACCCACCTTAGATGCTCGTTCTATACTACGCCACAGATGCGCATTCGCGCCATTGCACTATTTTTACTCTACACCACTCCTGTTGGACGCTACCCCATGAGAGCTTCAAACTGATACGTCACATTAGTCCAGTCAATCTAGCGAGAAAATCACTAAACCTAGAAAAAATTGCAACAGAAACGGGGTTTGCGGTAAATAACCTCTGAAGTGATTCCGAACAACATATCAAAAATGTAGATTGATGTAGACAAGGGAAATTTTTTAATTTGCATAAATCCAAAATGGCCGCTCATTGCTTGTTTTCTGTCTACATATTTATGCGGATATCACATTCAGGAATGTATTTTCAAATAAAGGTTTGCGCTAATACATCTTCGCATAAATAATTGACAACGGATGAAGGTGGAAGACATTTCTCTGCCCAAAGTTCAAAATGGTCGCCATTTTCCAAGATGGCTGCTATTTTTCTGCCAGTACATCTGACAGAGAAATAGATGTTTGTGTCCGATTTGAATAATGTTTGTATCTATATATATAATTTTGATAACGCCAAATCTGATTCTGCTGACCAGAACTACCCTACAATGCACCTTTGACATCAGCAATGAAGATTACCCAGATTTTTACCTTCGCCAGTGCCTGGCCATTGTGGTCGAGTGTATCTGTCTTCTGACCGAAAAATCGCCCCAAAAATGCTCTTTTTCAAATGACGTCACTGTGAGGTCATCATGGCGGTCTCGCGTTTTTTTTACATTTTCTTGTAGAACTCGACCCAAAGATATAGTGTGGTAAGTATCAGCCCTCTAGCCTTAGCGATAGCGAAAATATGTAGGAGCACTTTCCGCCCCACCCCCCACTCCCCCAGGCTGCGATACACCACAAATCGCCCAGGCCAGATAGGGTTAAATGGACAACTGCTGTCTTATAACTGTCTGATCCATGTTCTCTCTTTAGAGTAGCATCATTCCCAGCCATGGTTCGTCAGACAAAGTCGTACCATGGCAGATAGCGGGTCTGCCATAGCGATAACCAGTCGTCAGTCTTACTTTCAGGAGTTCTACTTCACATTTGTGACCTCGTGATATGGAGTATAGAGACATGTATAATATGAAGGATGTAAGTAGTGACACAGTAGTTGTCTTGAGGAACAAAGGGAAGAAGAAATAGTACATAGATGAAATCGATCAAACGAGTTCGATCATGCCCTACCTACCCGTATCGATAATTACCGCCGAATTAGAACATTCTCGCGACCAGATAAGCAAAATACACATTATCTCCTGAATTATCAAATTCTTTAATTCCTTGAAAGACCACCTTTACCTTCATATCTGAAGGAGCACGGTTTTCTGCATTCCTTGAAGAAACATCGTTACCTCTATACATGTCCACCGTTACATCCATGCATGGAAGCTTCACCGTTACCTTCATATCTGACTGACCACCGTTACCTCCCTTTGTTCAAGGATGTTCCTTACCTCCATTACTGGAGGGCCACCGTTACCTGCATACATGAATTATGTCTACCGCTACCTCCATTCTTTGAAGGACCACCGTTTCCTGTATTGCTCGAAGGATCACCGTTACCGGTACCTCTATTGCTTCCGTACCCCAAGGATCAACGTTACTTGTATACCTGAAGTTCAAACGTTACCTCCATTACTTGAAGGACCATTGTTATCCACATAACTGAAGATCCATCATTACCTCCATAGCTGAAGGGCCACCGTTACCTCCATAATTGAAGGACCACCGTTACTTCCATTCCTGGGGGTCTACCGTCGCTTCCATACTCCAGGAATCACTGTTACTTATATACCTGAAGTTCAAACGTTACCTGCATTACTTGAAGGACCGCCGTAATCTCCATAACTGAAGATCGACCATTACCTCCATAACTGAAGGACCACCGTTACCTCCATAATGGAAGGACCACCGTTACCGCCATTCTTGAACGACCATTGTTATCCACATAACTGAACGACCACCGTTTGGAGGTCCACCATTACCACCATTCCTTGAAGGACGATTGCTATCCACATAACTGAATGACCACCGTTACTTCCATTCCTGAAAGGACCGCCTTTAATATCTCCATAATTGAAAGACATCAGTTACCTCCATAACTGAAGGTCCACCGTTACCTTCATTCCTTGAAGGGCCACAGTTGCTTCTGTTCCTTGAAGGAGCAGCGTAACCTTCACACCTCAAGGTCCACCGTTGCCCCCATTTTTTGGATGGTCGCCCTTACCTCCATAACTGAAGGTCTCGCGTTGCCTCCATATCTTTAGGACCACCGTTCCTGCCATACCTGAAGGACCACCATTACCGGTCCACCGTTACCTCCATTCGTTGAAGGATCTCCGTTACCCCCATACCTGATAGACCGTCATTACCTCCATACATTAAGGTCCACCGTTACCTTCATTCTTCTCTCTTGCAGGAAACTAGCCTGGTTTTATGCATACCATGATTCATTCTGTAAATTTGGTGCTAATGCTTTTATATGAATTAGGTCTTTGGATTACGAACGCGGGAATTCTTTAATGAATGACGGATGAATATTGAGCGACGGACTAGACGCTTGTATTTGTAGAATAACTGTTACCTCCATACCTGATGATCCACCGTTACCTCCATACCTGATGGTCCACCGTTACCTCCATACCTGATGGTTTACCCTTATCTCCATACCTGGTAGATCGCCGTTACCTCCGTACCTGATGATTCACCGTTACCTCCATACCTGATGGTCCACCGTTACCTCCATACCTGATGGTCCACCGTTACCTCCATACCTGGTAGATCGCCGTTACCTCCATACCTGATGGTCCACCGTTACCTCCATACCTGGCAGATTGCCGTTACTCCCATACCTGATGGTCCACCGTTACCTCCATACCTGGTAGATCGCCGTTACCTCCATACCTGATGGTCCACCGTTACCTTCATACCTGTTAGATCACCGTTACCTCCATACCTGATGGTCCACCGTTACCTCCATACGTGATGGTCCACCGTTACCTCCATACCTGGTAGATCGCAGTTACCTCCATACCTGATGGTCCCCCGTTACCTTCATACCTGATGGTCCACCGTTACCTCCATACCTGGTAGGTCGCCGTTACCTCCATGCCTGATGGTCCACCGTTACCTCCATACCTGGTAGATCGCCGTTACCTCCATACCTGAAGGACCACCGTTACCTTCATCCTTTGGAGGATCACCGATACCTCCATTCCCAAAAGACTACCCTTACCTCATACCTGAAGGACCACCGTTACCTCATACCTGAAGGACCACCATTACCTCATATCTGAAGGACCACCGTAACCTCATAACTGAAGGACCACCAGTGTCTCCATTGTTTGAAGCATCACTGTTACCTTCATACCAAAATGACCACCGTTTTTTTCATTCTTTGAAGGACCACCGTTACCTTCACATCTGAAAGTCCACCGTTACCTCATACCTGAAGGACCACCATTACCTCCATTCTTTGAAGGATCACCGTTACTTTCATACCTGAAAAGCCACCGTTATCTCCATTCTTTGAAGAATCAACGTTACCTTCATTCCTTGAAGGACCGCCGTTACCGTTGGATTAATATGCTGGAGATGGTATCCGACTGTCTGAACAGCGTCCATTTTGAAAATGGCAGCCACCTTGGCTATTTGTTTGGTCAAAATATCTACAAATGATATCAGTGTGAATGTATGTGAAGTTGTTTTAATTTGTAGTGGCTTAATTTGAGCAACTCTGCCCAAGGTAGAGTGTATACTGTGTAAAATTGATCGAAAATATTGCACAGAACGGCCATCTTGGATTTATGCAAATTAAAAATTCTCCCTTGTCTACATCAATCTACATTTTTTATATGTTGTTCGGAATCACTTCAGAGGTTATTTATCGCAAACCCCGTTTCTGTTGCAATTTTTTCTAGGTCAAACCGTAGATTGACTGGACTACATGGCCCATTCAGACCAATATTGGTCCACCGCGACCCTAAAACGTCCATTCCAATGCCCTAAAATATAGACTTTCCTACACTAACCGCACGCCTATGAAAACATTATTTCTTAATTATACTGTTTTCAATTCTATATTTGTAGTTGTAGTCATAAAAAAACTTTGTCAGTATTGTAAACATATCATGGCTTTATGTCTTTTCCCCATATTCTCAATTCTGCTCCAAGCTATTCTGCAGTCCTCACATTACTCTGCTAATTATCACATCAACATGTCGTGTAGATACAGGAAGATAATTTGAGGACGGAATTGAACCTAGCTGTGTCTGCAGGCTGTATACGGGATGTTATTGAATAATTACAGATCGTTACAGCAAGATGCCACACGTTATGGTTTCAAAGCACACTGCGCTCTCCGTTACCACGTGCTAATTGTTGCTTTTCACAGCCAGAAAAAAGGTGACTGCTCATCACCCTCTAATGTTGATGGAACCTGGCCATCACCTTTAAAAGGTGATGAATTAGGGCCATCCCCCTTTAAGGGTGATCATGTTGCCTCATCACCCTTCAGAGGTGATGACCTAAATTTACCATCATTGCTCATCACTCTTCAGAGGTGAAGGACATGCAGTTGTGTTGCACACAGGTCTGGGAAATGCTTTGAACGTGCGTGTAGGAAGGGTGTCAATAATAGAAATTAGCTAATAACTAACTACTGGCATTTTCGTTTGCTGTCTTATGATAAATCGGATACATATACATCATTGACAAGAGATGCGAGTAGTATATAGAACGCCGATTGATCCGCATTGGTGTCAGTGCGCATGCGCGAGAAACCTAAAGTGGTGTGCGCAGAAGTTGTGCGCAAGTATGACGTCAATTCCGGTCTGCTTGAATCGGGCGTGACCTGGGTAGGACTGGTTGACCTATATCTGTATTCCTCCGCGGTGATGCGGTCTGGCGGTGATGCGATCTGCCTCCGCGGACAGAAAGTAGTCCCGGATACGTGGATTTTCGTGAGAATGTTCGACAACCTTCAGGGGCGAGAGGGGTCCCTAGTGGACCGATTGGGTCGACTGAGGTGTCAAAGTGAAGCACTCCTCCAGGGCTATCCAGTCATGGGTGGGTGTATGTAAAATTAGGATACCATAGGGGAAAACTGCTATCAACCCTATCTCAAAAGGCTAATATCGGTCCCTGGCTTATCGGGGCCTGCTGACAGAGGTAGGGTGGGGGAGTGGGTGTATGTAAATTTAGGATTTGTCTCGAAAATATAAAAAGCGGAACACGGACTTTACCTCTACAATAGAGGAAAACCGCTATCAACCCTATCCCAAAGGGCTAATATCGGTCCCCGGGCATATCGGGTTCTGCCTATCAAGTCATGGGTGGATGCATGTAAAATGAGGATTTGTCCCCGAAAATATAAAAAGCGGAACACGGACTTTACCCCTAAAATAGGGGAAAACTCCTATCAACCGTATCCAAAAGGGCGAATATCGGTCCCCCGGGCTTATCGACACCTGCTGAGAGAGGCAGGGTGGGTGTATGTAAATTGAGGATTTGTCCCCCGAAAATATAAAAAGCGGAACACGGACTTTACCCCTACAATAGGGGGAAAACTATGTCTAGTGGGGGCTAATATCGGTCTCCGGGCTTATCGGGGCCTGCCTATAAAGTCATGGGTGGGTGCATGTATAATTAGGGTACTCATCTTACATCCCGGTTTTTTCTATGCAGGTTACTGCGCAGGTCACGTGGTTTGGTGGGTCAGCGCAAGTGTGTGACGTCACTTCCGGTTTTCAGAATGACCAAAACCTACCTCCGAACACAGAAGTGTTCCAATTTTTCCTTAGACCTTAGACGTGTGGAATGCATGTACTAGAACATCCGGGACCTCTTCAACATCCGGGATTTTCCATCCGGGTTTTCCCCGGCCCGGCCTGGCGTCA
>JAVTVY010003711.1:0-37937 GCA_036873755.1 Hanleya hanleyi | reverse complement strand
ATGAGATCATCCACAACCACCAAGGTGTCGGGTTCCAAATCAGCCAGGTTGGGTAGGCCTTCCACGAACGTGATGTGGGGCATTGCTGCATACGCTTCCTGCCATTCTCCGTAACACCACACGACTCGGGCAATGGGTGGAGTGATCATGCTGTCGGCGTGTTGAAGGAGCTCCCTGACGAAGTGCGTTTTGCCGGAGCCCGTCGGTCCTGCGATGACGCAGGTGAAGGGATGTTGCCACCGAGGGTCCATGGTTTGAGGTCTATCCGTTGTCGTGGTAACCCGCTCTTGTAAATTTCGTACGAGTGGACTGGAGTGGTGGTGGGTACAACGTCGGTCGTCGTTGTCTGTTCACGTTCAGAGATGGTGCTGGGGTGGGTACAACGTGGGTGGTCGTCGTCGTTGTCGGTTCACTGTGAGGGATGAAATCCGGTGGGTCTTGAGACGTAGTAGGTGTACTTGGTGTAAGTGTAGAGCTCGACGTGGCTTGTACGCGGGGTGTGGTGGTGGTGGTGACTGGGCTCTATACGACTGGTGCTCTCTGTAGACCCGTTTCACTGATGGCTGGTGTTCTCAGTTGGTTAAGTAACGTACTGACATAGGCTACGTCGTAAAACACACCTCCGTACAACACACTCAGCAGGGTTAGCAATAGCACCCCAAAGCCCACTTGCGCTTTGTGCGTTTTGCGAGACGCTGTCTTCGGAGGCAGCTGCTGTTGGTCCATAGCACTGGGGTCGGACGTGGAATGAAGGAGGACGGCAGTGGTGTCTGGCTTTATAGTCGTTTCACCTGGTTGGCCGCGACCCAGGAATTGAAGGAACTGGGCCAGCCTTGCCATTTTACGAAATGAAACAGTTTGCCACGTCGACGTTCCGTTTTCAAATCTGCTCCACCGTGTAGTAGTCTTGCTGTGTTTTTACAACAGGCTGTAATTCCGTGTCGTAAAACGTCCCCAGCAACGTTTCCCCTTGGAGATCTTCCAGTTCATAGACTCGCCGCTGTCGGGGTAGGCGCCGTTTAATCAGGAAGCGCTCATCGCTCCAGTTGGGCAAGTAACTTTTCTCGAACTTGCCCTTGACTTTACTGATCCGTACAGGGTCCCCGACCTTGTACACCGCCCTCGTCGTTCGCTGCGATGGCCTGGGGTACAAGACACGCCGGACTTGGGCTTCATTGCGTTGGGTCACGGTAATGGGGGCTCTCTCTATACTTCGATGATAGGCTCGATTGTAACCCCTCACCAGTTTCGGGAGAACATCGATGTACCGCCTTGTATTCTTATAGGTGAAATATTTATACATGCGGCCTTTGAATGTCCTGTTGAACCTCTCCACCACGGAAGCCTTGGTCTCGTTGTACGTATGGGAGAAAAACACCTTCTGTTTCTTGAGAAAGGCTTGGAACGGTCTGTTGAGGAATTCCGTGCCTTCGTCGGTTTGCAAATACAAAGGTTTGCGCCTGGTCTTGAAGATGTCTTTGAACACCGCTATGAGATTTGCCCCCGTTTTCGTCCGGATGGGTACCACCCACGCATACTTGGATAGGATATCGATGCACGTCAAGATATACCGATTCTCATCGTTGTGTTTGGCAAAGGCGCTCATATCCACCAAATCCGCTTGCCACTTGGCATCTATTCCTCCCACGATGACCCGGTTCCGTAGAAAATGGCGACGGACAGATCGATGTAAGGTATAGGTGTCTTGTCTTCTTAACCAATCTCGGACTTGGGCACGTTGTACTCCCTGGGGTTTGGCCGCTCGAGAGAGAGCCGACAATGCACTATAGGCTGCCGGACTGTCGGGACTGTAGTATAAGTTATCCAACACCTTCTCCCAGCGCTTCATGGTGACAAAATGATGATGGACCCTGGCTCTATCGTTTATTTATAACGGGTATATCTTGGGCCTGAGTTTCTTTATGATTTTCTTCGTGGACTTCCACAGTGGCCATGGTCAATGACCAGTCCAACTCGTCTGATGACCGCTTGATAAGCACTTCATCCACATCCACCACGGCATCTTCCAATGCAGACCATAGATCAGGGTGAAGGGTAAAATGCACTGTACCTCCATCTAGCCGAGCTAATTGAGCAAAGAAAGGGCCGCGTCGGATGTACACATCGTGACACAAGTGGATGAGGTCGCCGTCCAGTTCACCAGACAACACCCGTTTGAATTTGGTCCAGCCCTCCCGGGACAGACGAATGTGAGCCGGGCACGGTTGTGTAGGGTCCGTGTCTCCCACCACCTCCTCCATAATATCGACCTTATCCGCATACACGTGCAGGAAAACCTCGGGGGTCAAGCTGAAATACGCCAGTACTATATGCTCCGTCATGGTCAGTACGTGAATGGTACCAGATTTCACTGTCTCTCGTATTTATAGGGAGAACCCCGTGAGATCAAAGGATCAGGTGGCCATGTCATTGGGCTGACTGAGTGTAGCGGGGTAATCAATGGCATCGTCGTCGGGTTCATGTAGTTGTTCATGGGGTTCAGCCATTGGCCCCGCGGCTTCATCACGGATTTTTTCTTCTTCTTCATCGTTCTGGCCCGTCATGTGTGTGTGTGGGTGGCTTCATGAGGTGACCCTGTCATTCCAGCCTCTGCGCATTCTATACATATAGTATTTTCTCCATCCGCTTTTTTTTTCATTAGGTTCATCTAGTGCGTGTTCGATAGCATGAGCCCATGCCAATTGGTGGGGTGATCGATCGTCGGGTATAAATAACTGGTCCACCAGAGGGCCTATTTTCTCCAAGGCTGACCACAGAGAGGGAGTTAGGAGGAAACTTCGAGCCGGCTCTTGGTAGTGTCCCACCCGTGGGTAGAGCGCAGTATGGTATACGTAGTTGGCCTTGTCCAGGTGGATCAGGTGTCCGTCTAACTCTCCGCTCAACACCCGTTTAAACTTAGTCCACCCATCACGCTGTAGTGTCACCGTATTCGATAAAGTCCCAGGGGACGCCCTCCAATCCCCGCCACTATCTTCCACCAGAGTCACATAATCTTCATAAACGTATAATCCCACCTGGTAAGGTGTAAGGGGGAGGATGGCTCGTAGGACGGATGACATGCTTGGTCCAAATGTCGAACGGTGAATGACACACACTCTGTCTGACCCTGGTATTTATAGTGTCAATACCACAGCGCCAGGGTGAATAGGGCACAGACTAATATGAGGCCAACCAGCCGGTGCTGGTTGCGGCGTGAGCGCTCGTGGTCCATAGCCCGAGCATCAAGGATGGCTGTCATAGTCCAGTAGTGGTGAGTGATGGCACGCCTCTCCATCGAGTGCACTCTGTGGAGGACCGCTTCTGTGAACTCGTTCAGGATCTGGCGTCGTCCCTCGTTGTCGTCGCCATCTGCAAACATGGACCGGACCACTGCTCGGTAACCCGTGAATGAATTCACCACGGTGGCATACTGTAAAATGCGAGTCGCATGGGGCTGGGTCTCCGCCATGGCTCTGTAGAAATGAAGGTGTGGGATCCAGAGGGACGTGTTTTATAGACCAGATGTAGCTCTACGGGTATAGTCCGTGATACGTACTATTCTGATGGGTTAGTCCAAAAAAAGGGAGCAACAACAACAACACAGATTACAGATCAATCCTTTTATTATGCGTGAACAACATAGAAATGCATGTACTGACCTGTCTGTGGGAGGTTTCCCACAATGGCGTTCACCTTCGCGTCTTTTCGTGTACGTCCGTGTCTTTTCGTTAAAGTCCGTGTATCTTCGGTAAAGTCCGTAGGCATTGGGCAAGGAAGCTTTTTCCCGAGACCGAATCACCGCCAGACATGACTGCATCACCGCGGATGAATACATTCTTGCACTCACTCACACCACAGGTCGAGTGAGGTATCAAATTGAAGCATAGGTGAAGGAGCATTTAATGGACTGGGTGTGGAGTTGACATATCGATAAAAAATGGATATGACCTTGAACTGATCACGTGACCTCCCCGTGAGGGAAAACCCCAGAACCAAGTCAGTACATGCATCCCATAGTCCCAGGTCACGCCCGATTCACGCAGACCGGAAGTGACGTCATACACCTGCGCACAACCGTGATGGAAAAAACCCAGAACCAAGTCAGGACATGCATTCCACACAGGCAGAATGCAGGCAGGCAGACAGGAAGGCAGGCAGGTAGGAGGGCTGGCTGGCTGGCTGGCTGATCAAGTCAGGTCAGGTAAGTCAGATTGAATACACCCCTTTCCCTAAAAATAGACTCCTTTTATACATTTTACTACTCGCGGCCATCTTGTACCCACCTCCCACATCTCACTGACACTGGCGGCCATCTTGTACCCACCTCCCACCAAATCACACTCGCGGCCATCTTGTACCCACCTCCCACATCTCACTCACACTGGCGGCCATCTTGTACCCACCTCCCACATCTTCCACTCACTGGCGGCCATCTTGTACCCACCTCCCACATGTCACTCACACTGGCGGCCATCTTGTACCCACCTCCCACATCTCACTCACACTGGCGGCCATCTTGTACCCACCTCCCACATCTTCCACTCACTGGCGGCCATCTTGTACCCACCTCCCACATCATGACACTCGCGGCCATCTTGTACCCACCTCCCACATCTCACTCACACTGGCGGCCATCTTGTACCCACCTCCCACATCTCACTCACACTGGCGGCCATCTTGTACCCACCTCCCACATCTTCCACTCACTGGCGGCCATCTTGTACCCACCTCCCACACATCACGCATGCGCACACCGCCCCAATACCGCCCCATTTTTTTTTCTGCGCACACTTATGACGTCACACAAGGTTCTGCGCATGCGCAGTGAGGCGCTATCTCATCAATTTACGTTATATATACTACTTATAGCTGCATTATTACAACAACAACAAGGCAGAGGAGATCTTTTGTAGAATTCAGTTGACCATATATGAGCAGATTCAGACGACTGTTTCAGTTTATGAGTTATCAGTTGTGAATTATCTTGTTCAATTTGTGACGATTAGGTGTAGAACGGTAAAACTGAACATCGTCTGAACACGTCAACCATTTCTGACTTCCAAGCATCCGAAGATCATCTCTCCGGACATTCCCGGCATTTATGGTTAATGCTGGTGCTGTTTTCGCTAAAAGAATGACCGGTTATCAGAAAGAGTGTCCTGATCAACACAATTGCATATTAAGTTAAGGTCACTTTAATACCTTGAACGACACGATGTACCGTAACTGAGCTGCATGTTCTAGTAAGGCTAGCTGAAATCCCGATAGCCTGTCGATAAAAAGTAGACAAGTGTTAACTAATTTGACCGTTTAGAGAACCAAGGCACGTGTTTGAACCGTTGACGAAGACCGATGGCTAAAGCTCGGTGTTTAGGATAGAATGGCATGTGATAAAGTTATCTAAGTGGCATGATATGATGTGTTTCGTCCCATATTATTGGCATGATCATGTTAGATTGGGCTCCAGACTGCGGCGCCGTACAGCCCATTGTCCAGACCGGATAGGATTTTCCTTTCAGTCGTATGTATGTGTAATACGGTATTAATACGGTATAGTCATATTTTGTCTCTGTCATGAAGTCCTCTCTGTAATAATGATCGTTGATCCTCATAGCGTTCATTAGAACAGTCACAATCAGGGGTTAGGGGCCGTATGAACCCATGTATTACATGATCCTTATAGTGTTAATAAGAACAAATCAAAGCGCGCATGAGATACATCATATTCTAGATAACGGCTTTACAACGAAAATCATATGGATTAAGAATATTGATTAGCGATACGGATTTGATATTTTAGGAACATCGTAATGTCTTGCTGGCGCCATTGAAAAGTGTTGACCGCTTCTGTCTTGCAGGAACCTAGCCTATTTTTATGGTTTGTTGCATAATTTTTAATGTGTGTATGTTTTAATAATGTGTTGAATTACTAAGTTATTGACTTGAATACTTAGAATCTTATTCAATCGTCGCTATATTGCTGAACGCGACGTTAACCCTACTTGGCCGGGGGGGAGGGGTACTTTCCGCCCCCCCCCCCCTCCCGTTTTTATTTTTTATTTTTTTGCTCGTATCTCTGGAACGACAAAAAATTGAGAGCTGAAACTTCGTGATTTTTTAGATTATCATATTGGGGTCATTTTGAGCCTATTTGCATGACCCCCGAGGATCATGGGTAAATTCAAAATGGCGGCCATGTGGGGTACCAGAAAAGTGTTGTTTTCGCCATATTTCTTCAAAAAATACGCAAAAATGAGCATGTTGATTCAACGCGATTCTATGCATTTTACTGAAACGATATGTCTTAGCATCACCAAAAACACCCCCTGATTTGTTCCCCCTTCCTCCCTTCCCCCATTAACCCTACCAGGCCTGGGGGAGAGGGCGGGGGGGCAAAATGCCATCCTACCAAACTTTTTGCGATATCTCCGGAACGCCAAAAAGTGGAGAGCTGAAACCTCGTGACGTTATAGGTTATCATATTGGGGTCATTTTGAGCTTATTGGCATAACCTCACAAGCAGAGAATCATGGGTAAATTCAAAATGGCGGCCATGTGGGGTACCAGAAAAAGTGATGCTTTCGTCATTTTTCTTCAAAATTTTTGCTTTCCTGTACGGAAAAGTGAGTAAAACTTATTTTATTTCATATCAGATTATTATTTACTAATCTATCATGCAGTTTTTGCGAAGAAAAACCAAAAATAAAAAAAATCCAAGATTTTGACCGAAAAGTCGTCCAAAAATGCTCTTTTTGAAAATGACTGCACAGTCACGTAATCATGGCGGCCATCTTGGATTTGTTTACATTTTCTTGTAGAGCTTGACCCAAAGATATAGTCTTAGCGATAGCGAAAATATATAGGGGGGCACTTTCCGCCCCCCCGCCCCTCCCCTCCCAGGCTGCGGTACACCCCAAATCGCCCAGGCCAGATAGGGTTAAACCTTAATTCTAACATGCTCCACATTATAGCCGTGCGCTGATTGGCCCAGACCTCAAAATGTATAGAGATTATCACACGATAATCTTCATTTTTTTGGTGATCTCTTTCATTCACGTGTCGGACTGGTGACGTCTCATTCTTGTGACGCAGTGCTACAAAGCTGAGCGTCGATTGGTTCATTCCTTGCGCAGTGGGCGAAGTTCACACAGCTACATCTCGTGAACGGACAGCACGCGCAAGCCTGGCCCTGCAAATCAGTCACGAAATTCTCCGATCAACACAGGATATTAAGTTTGCAGAAAATTCTGTTTATGAAATGAGGAAATATTTATCATTGTACATGTTAGAATGAAGTTAATGACCTTCTTAATAAATAGTAACGTGTAATAATTTTTTTGTGAAATTAAACATCGGAAAATTATTACACGATAATATTCACTAGGCGGTCATTAACTCTTAATTATTATTCTTCATGTTAATTCCCATTATTGTGATTGGCTGAGCCGAGGGTAATAATATACACGGTTTCATATTGTGGTGAGATGAGGTCGATAATTTTATACACTATCACCCTCCCATTCCGAAATTTATCGATAGCCGTAAAATGTCACCCTGACGATCCATAGATTGCAGAATGATCTGGAAATCCCTACAATATCAGTAGTATATAAAAGCTAAATTCTAGCCGATTTAAGGGCAGATAACTCTGTTTGAACAATTTTTCCGAAGATAGCCGCCAGAGGACGCCACCAGTCTTGTGACCAAAAAATACCTCCGAATACAGGAGAGTTCCAATTTTTGCAGGTCAAAAATAGTTCTTTGACCTTTGTATTCCTCCGCGGTGATGCGGTCTGCCTCCGCGGACAGAAAGTAGTCCCATGGGTTGACTTCCAATGTTAATGTATACGGGGAATACCTAAATAGACGTTTTGTGGCCTAGGGGAGCCACTAATGGTCCAATGGGGTCGAGTGAGGTATCAAAGTGAAGCATTCGTGAAGGGGCATCTGATGGGCTGGCTGTGGGGTTGAAATATCGCCATTCTGCGCATGCGCGGTGGCCAAAGGGTATCAAAATAGACGTTTTGGAGCTAGGGGAGCCACTAATGGTCCGATGGAGTCGTATGAGGTATCAAAGTGAAGCATTCGTGAAGGGGCATCTGATGGGCTGGGTGTGGGGTTGAAATATTGGCATTCTGCGCATGCGCGGTGGCCAAAGGGTATGAAAATAGACGTTTTGGAGCTAGGGGAGCCACTAATGGTCCAATGGGGTCATATGAAGTGTCAGTGTGAAGCATTCGTGAAGGGGCATTTGAATGCACTAGCGGCTCGGGCGTTGTCACCATTCTGCGCATGCGCAGACAGGGAATTGTGGGAAAAGGGTATGGAAATAGACGTTTTGGGATCTAGGGGAGCCCCTAATGGGCCGATGGAATTGTATGAGGTATCCATGTGAAGCCTATCTGAGGGGACATCTGACTGGACTAGTGGCTCGAGCGTTGTCACCATTCTACGCATGCGCGGACAGGGAATTGTGGGAAAAGGGTATGGAAATAGACGTTTTGGGATCTAGGGAGGCCCTAATGGGCCGATCGAGTTGTATGAGGTATCAATGTGAAGCCTATGTGAAGGGGCATCCAGTCATGGGTGGGTGCATGTAAAATTTTTCCTGAAAAGAAAAACGGAACACGGACTTTATCCTAAATTACGGAAAATGCCTATATGGGGTATGGGGGGGTATAGGACCATCCTGGGAAACCTACTTCTCAACATTTGCGGTATAGGTTGTGGGGTCTCGTTTTATTAGTCTCGTCAAGACAAACATGATAGGAAGTGTCGCGGAGCGAATCGTTGAAATTTTTGGAAAAAGTTCAGGGAGACCCATATAGTCCCATACCAGGGGTATAGGACCAATGTTTGTCCCACTGGGAAACCTACTTCTAGACATTTGCGGTATGGTTGTTTGGATTTGTTTTCTTAGTCTCGTCAAGACAAACATGATAGGAAGTGTCCCGGCACGAATCGATGAAATTTTTGAAAAAGTACCATACAGCCCATATAGACCCATACAGTCCCATACTGGGGGTATAGGACCAATGTTTGTCCCACTGGGAAACCCACTTCTAGACATTTGCGGTATGGTTGTTTGGATTTGTTTTCTTAGTCTCGTCAACACAAACATGATAGGAAGTGTCGCGGCCCGAAATGGTGAATTTTTGAAAAAGTACCATACAGCCTATATAGACCCATATAGTTCCATACTGGGGGTATAGGACCAATGTTTGTCCCACTGGGAAACCTACTTCTATACATTTGCGGTATGGTTGTTTGGATTTGTTTTCTTAGTCTCGTCAAGACAAACATGATAGGAAGTGTCCCGGCACGAAACGGTGAATTTTTTGGAAAAAGTTCACCGAAGCCCGGGTAGGCCCATAGGCCTATACTGCATGGCTATGGGAGTATAGGCCCATACGGGGTGGACGTGTTGGAGTCTAGGTGAGTCCCTGGTGCTCCAATGGTGTCGTATGAGGTCTTATTTTGAAGCTCTCATGCAGGAGCACTTGACTACACTAATGGTTCGTACGTTGTCAATACTCTGCGCATGCGCAGTCTGGCCGTAGGATAGAAAGCAGGCATTTAGAGGGGGTATGTGGGTGGGTTTGGGGTAGAGATGGACCGCTATGGGTCCGAATGGGTCGTGGAAGGTGCCAAAGTGAAGCTTGTGTGGATTAGAGTCAGAATGGTGTGTGTTTTAAGTGCAAGTCGCGTCAATCTGCGCATGCGCAGCCTGGCCGTAGTAGAGAAAGCAGGCATTTTTGGGGGTATGTGGGTGTGTGTTTGGGGTAGAGATGGACCGCTATGGGTCCGAATGGGTCGTGGAAGGTGTCAAAGTGAAGCTTGTGTGGGTTAGAGTCAAAATGATGTGTTTTTAAGTGCAAGTCGCGTCAATCTGCGCATGCGCAGTTGGTTGTAGTAAGTAAAGTGGCCATTTTGCAGGTGTGTGGAGATGAGTTTGGGATCGAGATGGACCATCCTTTGTCCGAATGCGTCCTGGGAGGTGTCATTTTGTAGTTCTCGAGGTGTACATTCCGATTTGGGGATGTTCACAGCATCTGTGACGTCATTGGTGACATCAGCAGTACGAGTAGTAGCGAAAGTGTGCATTTTGGGGCAGTGAAGGAGGGTATTTGGTGTAGAGATGCTCCATTCTCAGCCCGAATGCGTCGTGGGAGGTGTCATCTTGTAGTTCCCGGGGTGTACATTCCGATTTGAGGGATATCCACAACATCTGTGACGTCATCGGTGACGTCATCAGTACGAGTAGTAGCCAAAGTGGGCATTTTTTAGCAGTGAAGGAAGGTATTTGGTGTAGAGAGGGACCATCCTTGGTTCGAATGCGTCGTGTGAGGTGTCATGTTGTAGCTCTCGGGGTGCAAACTCCGATTTGAGGGCTGTCCACAGCATCTGTGACGTCATCGGTGACGTCATCAGTACGAGTAGTAGCCAAAGTGGGCATTTTTTAGCAGTGAAGGAAGGTATTTGGTGTAGAGAGGGACCATCCTTGGTTCGAATGCGTCGCATGAGGTGTCATCTTGTAGCAACGACCGCCAAAGCCGAGCTTAATGCTTCAACGCTCTGGTGAAATAGCTCAGAAGCTCTGATTTTCTAGATATTCCATGAAATTGTCACTAATTCTTCGAAATGCATTGACGCCCGTCAACGCCCGTCGTTACACCTTAACACTCTAACATAATGCCATGATATAGACCGGAGAGAGAACAACAACAGTAACAACAACAAGGATGACACATGAGAGAACAACAACAACAAGAAGTTTTTTTCATATAGTTTATTCACCCCAATGTTACATCATACCCACGCTGGGGGAGCCGCGTTGGGTATATTTACAATTCAAGAAGATTCTTGTCCAATCAGAGGCCACCATTTGCATCTGTCATATTCGTTCCTGTCCGTTAGATGTATGCTCGGCTACTCTTGTCCAATCAGAAGTCGCCATTTCAGAAAGTTCCATCTTCGCCCATGTTCGCTCTGAACCGTTTGTTCTAATCGTCATCGGGCAGGCCAGGATACCGTTGAGGAAACATATCCTCAGATAGTTGTTTGCGCATTCTGAGTATCTATCAGTGCATGGGTGAATACTTTCATCCGATGGGGGTGGTGGGTCAGTTTAACCACGAAGAACGTAACATCGGTGACCCTCTCCACTATCCACTTGGTGTTGGGACGCTGTTCATAGGCCCATTCCAGGGGATCCACAGTGTCCAGTTGGGCCAGCATCGTCTCTAGCGACGCCCGATTGGTGATTGTGAAAGGATGGTCCTACACTGGGTACACTAGACATTTGCGGTATGGTTGTTTGGATTTGTTTTCTTAGTCTCGTCAACACAAACATGATAGGAAGTGTCCCGGAGCGAATTGGTGAAATTTTTGGAAAAGTACCATATAGCCCATATAGACCCATATAGTCCCATACTGGGGTATAGGACCAATGTTTGTCCCACTGGGAAACCTACTTCTAGACATTTGCGGTATGGTTGTTTGGATTTGTTTTCTTAGTCTCGTCAAGACAAACATGATAGGAAGTGTCCCGGCACGAAACGGTTAAATTTTTGAAAAAGTTCCATATAGCCCCATATAGTCCCATACTGGGGTATAGGACCAATGTTTGTCCCACTGGGAAACCTACTTCTATACATTTGCGGTATGGTTGTTTGGATTTGTTTTCTTAGTCTCGTCATTTAGAACACGATGGGAAGGGTCCCGGAGCGAAACGGTGAAATTTTTGAAAAAAGTCACCGAGGCCTGGGCAGGCCCATAGGCCTATACTGCATGGCTGTGGGAGTATAGGCCCATACCGGGTGGACGTGTTGGAGTCTAGGTGAGTCCCTGGTGCTCCAATGGTGTCGTATGAGGTCTTATTTTGAAGCTCTCATGCAGGAGAAGTATCCACAACATCTGTGACGTCATCGGTGACGTCATCAGTACGAGTAGTAGCCAAAGTGGGCATTTTTTAGCAGTGAAGGAAGGTATTTGGTGTAGAGAGGGACCATCCTTGGTTCGAATGCGTCGTGTGAGGTGTCATGTTGTAGCTCTCGGGGTGCAAACTCCGATTTGAGGGCTGTCCACAGCATCTGTGACGTCATCGGTGACGTCATCAGTACGAGTAGTAGCCAAAGTGGGCATTTTTTAGCAGTGAAGGAAGGTATTTGGTGTAGAGAGGGACCATCCTTGGTTCGAATGCATCGCATGAGGTGTCATCTTGTAGCAACGACCGCCAAAGCCAAACTTAATGCTTCAACGCTCTGGTGAAATAGCTCAGAAGCTCTGATTTTCTAGATATTCCATGAAATTGTCACTAATTCTTCGAAATGCATTGACGCCCGTCAACGCCCGTCGTTACACCTTAACACTCTAACATAATGCCATGATATAGACCGGAGAGAGAACAACAACAGCAACAACAACAAGGATGACACATGAGAGAACAACAACAACAAGAAGTTTTTTTCATATAGTTTATTCACCCCAATGTTACATCATACCCACGCTGGGGGAGCCGCGTTGGGTATATTTACAATTCAAGAAGATTCTTGTCCAATCAGAGGCCACCATTTGCATCTGTCATATTCGTTCCTGTCCGTTAGATGTATGCTCGGCTACTCTTGTCGAATCAGAAGTCGCCATTTCAGAAAGTTCCATCTTCGGCCATGTTCGCTCTGAACCGTTTGTTCTAATCGTCATCGGGCAGGCCAGGATACCGTTGAGGAAACATATCCTCAGATAGTTGTTTGCGCATTCCGAGTATCTATCAATGCATGGGTGAACACTTTCATCCGATGGGGGTGGTGGGTCAGTTTAACCACGAAGAACGTAACATTGGTGACCCTCTCCACTATCCACTTGGTGTTGGGACGCTGTTCATAGGCCCATTCCAAGGGATCCACAGTGTCCAGTTGGGCCAGCATCGTCTCTAACGACGCCCGATTGGTGATTGTGAAAGGATGGTCGTACACTGGGTTGATGGCACTGGAATAGAAATAGCACAATTCACGCGTCATCTTATGGCATAAGATGTACCCAAATTCTACATTTAATGTGAAGGACGTAGGTTGGTCATTGAAGATGGCTTCCACGTAGTTGCGTAGACGGGCGAGGTCGGTCAGTCAGAAATTGTACAAGTCCAATATAGGGCGATGACGGTGGAAGCAGTGTCGGATCATGGACCAATGGCGTCGATACATCTCACTCACTGGATGATCTTCGGGTAAGAGATCGCTGGGAACATCCACCGCATCTTTCAGAAAATGTTCGTTGTTGTCAGGCGTATGACTGGAAACAGTAATGCTAGGGACCGGCTGGATATCTAGGCTCTTCTGAGCTGTGGGTATAGGCGGGCTCTCCGTGATCGCATCACCAGTGCCATTCTCCTCCCCGGGTTCATCTTCAGTGGATCTGTCCCTCCTGGGTGCCTCTTTAGTGGAAAGTTGTCCCTCATGCCGTGGTGACGGACCATGAATCAAACGCTCATGCCGTTTTAACTGACTGGGTCGTTTGAAGAGTTGACCACATTCTTCGCATGGACGCTTGAATGGCCCATGTAAATGATCTGGGCGCTGAAACGACAGTGTAGGCCTACATATCGTACAGCTATACCGGGCGGTTCCATCGTGCTTGGTAGCCTCATGGCGGCGCAAGTCGTGCCGGCGAGTGAATGATTTCGAGCACGCAGTACAAGTGAACATCTTGGTGGTTGATAGAGTGTCTGATGAAACGGCCAGGCCGTTTCCTTTTTATAGCAAGCTAGCTGTTGATCTATTTTTAGCACAATCAATTCAACTGGGACGTCAGCGACAAGAACCCGGATGTAGGCGCGGACGTCAGCGACAAGAACCCGGATGTAGGCGCGGACGTCAAACAGGTGCACGCTCCTGTGGTGCACCCTGTACCCTAGGATGTTCACGAATGTTCCACCATCCCCGACTTCTACCAGGCCCAGGTCCAGAAGCTCTCATGTCCTGCATGTGAATAGTCAGTCATATTGTGTGTGTGTGTGTGTGTGTGTGTGCATGTTTGCGTCTGTGTGTATGCATCTGGGTGAATGTGTGTGTGTACGTGTGTGTGTGTGTGTGTGTATGTGTCTGTATGTGTCTATGCGTCTGTGTGTATACGCTTGAGTGTGTGTGTGTGCGTGTGTGTGTGTGTGTGTGTGCTTGCGTGTGTGTGCGTGCGCGTGTGTGTGTGTACGCGTGTGTGTATGTGTGTGTGTATGCGTTTGTGTATGCGTGTGCGTGTGTGTGTATGTGTGTGTAATGCGTGTGCGTGTATGTGTATATGGCGTGTATGCGTCTGTGTGTATGTGTGCGTGTGTGTGTGTATGTGTGTGTGTGAGTGCGTGCGTGTATGCATGTGTGTGTATGCGTCTGTGTGTGCTTGCGAGAGTGTGTATGCGTGTGTATGTGCGTGCGTGTGTATGTGTATGCTTGTGTGTGTACGCGAGTGCGTGTATGCGTCTGTGTGTATGTGTGTGCGTGTGTGTATGCGTGTATGTGTGTATGCGTGATATCCGAGACCCATATAGACCCATATAGTCCCATACTGGGGTATAGGACCAATGTTTGTCCCACTGGGAAACCTACTTCTATACATTCGCGGTATGGTTGTTTGGATTTGTTTTCTTAGTCTCGTCAAGACAAACATGATACGAAGTGTCCCGGCGCGAAACAGTGAAATTTTTGAAAAAAGGTCGAGGTCTGTCTATAGCCCCAACCACCACCAACTCCACCAACACCACCGCCACACACCACCAACACCACCACCAACGCCGCCACCAACGTCACCACCAACGCCATCAACGCCACCACCGGGCGTTGACGGGCGTCAACGCCCGGTGGTGGTGGTGGTGGTAGCCCCCGTGTGGCAGAGCTCTTGGATCGGAGCTCTCGGAGCTCAAAGCTTGCGGAGCTCAGAGCTCGGAAATGACGTTATCGCAGGCATGCGCAGCGTGTGTATGTGTGTGTATGTATGCATCTGTGTGTGTGTGTGTGTGTGCTTGCGAGTGTGTTTCTTGGATCGGAGCTCTTGGATAGGTCTGTCTATAGCGCCAACCACCACCAGCTCCACCAACACCACCGCCACACACCACCAACACCACCACCTTTGACCCCGGCGCGCAAAGGTAAAGGTTTCCACCGCGGTGGAAACCTTTGCGCGCCGGGGTCAAAGGTCGGTTCCGGTCACGTGAACGGAAGCGGAAGTGACCTCACAGAGGTCATATGCAAATGTCACTTCCGAGCTCTGAGCTCCACAGGCTTTGAGCTCCAAGAGCTCCGATCCAAGAAACACACTCGCAAGCACACACATACACACACACAGAGGCATACACACACACACACATACACACGCTGCGCATGCCTGCGATGACGTCATTTCCGAGCTCTGAGCTCCGCAAGCTTTGAGCTCCGAGAGCTCCGATCCAAGAGCTCTGCCACACGGGGGCTACCACCACCACCACCACCGGGCGTTGACGCCCGTCAACGCCCTGTGGTGGCGTTGGTGGCGTTGGTGGTGGCGTTGGTGGTGGTGTTGGTGGTGTGTGGTGGTGGTGTTGGTGGAGTTGCTGGTGGTTGGGGCTATAGACAGACCTATCCAAGAGCTCCGATCCAAGAAACACACTCGCAAGCACACACATACACACACACAGAGGCATACATACACACACACATACACACGCTGCGCATGCCTGCGATGACGTCATTTCCGAGCTCTGAGCTCCGCAAGCTTTGAGCTCCGAGAGCTCCGATCCAAGAGCTCTGCCACACGGGGGCTACCACCACCACCACCACCGGGCGTTGACGCCCGTCAACGCCCGTTGGTGGCGTTGGTGGTGGCGTTGGTGGCGTTGGTGGTGGTGTTGGTGGTGTGTGGCGGTGGTGTTGGTGGAGTTGGTGGTGTTGGGGCTATAGACAGACCTCGAACTTTTTTCAAAAATTTCACCGTTTCGCGCCGGGACACTTCCTATCATATTTGTCTTGACGAGACTAAGAAAACAAATCCAAACAACCATACCGCGAATGTATAGAAGTAGGATTCCCAGTGGGACAAACATTGGTCCTATACCCGTATGGGACTATATGGGTCTATATGGGTCTCGGATATCACGCATACACACATACACGCATACACACACGCACACACATACACACACATGCATACACGCACTCGCGTACACACACAAGCATACACATACACACGCACGCATACACACACGCATACACACTCTCGCAAGCACACACAGACGCATACACACACATGCATACACACACGCACTCTCACGCATACATACACACACACACACACGCACACCAACACACACATACACACAGACGCATACACGCACATACACACATACACGCACAGGAATTACACACACACATACACATACACGCACACGCATACACACACAAACGCATACACACACACACATACACACACGCGTACACACACACACAGGCGCAAGCACACACACGCAAGCACACACCCGCAGACACACGCACCCAGACGTATACACAGAGACCCATAGACACATACACACACACATACACACACACATACACACACGTACACACACACACACTCACCCAGATGCATACACACAGACGCAAACATGCACACACACACACACACACACACACACACACACACACACACACACACACACACAATATGACTGACTATTCACATGCAGGACATGAGAGCTTCTGGACCTGGGCCTGGTGGAAGTCGGGGATGGTGGAACATTCGTGAACATCCTAGGGTACAGGGTGCACCACAGGAGCGTGCACCTGTTTGACGTCCGCGCCTACATCCGGGTTCTTGTCGCTGACGTCCAAGTTGAATTGATTGTGCTAAAAATAGATCAACAGCTAGCTTGCTATAAAAAGGAAACGGCCTGGCCGTTTCATCAGACACTCTGTCAACCACCAAGATGTTCACTTGTACTACGTGCTCGAAATCATTCACTCGCCGGCACGACTTGCGCCGCCATGAGGCTACCAAGCACGATGGAACCGCCCGGTATGGCTGTACGATATGTAGGCCTACACTGTCGTTTCAGCGCCCAGATCATTTACAGCGCCATGAACGTTCAATTCATGGGCCACCCAAGCGTCCATGCGAAGAATTTGGTCAACTCTTCAAACGACCCAGTCAGTTAAAACGGCATGAGCGTTTGATTCATGGTCCGTCACCACGGCATGAGGGACAACTTTCCACTAAAGAGGCACCCAGGAGGGGCAGATCCACTGAAGATGAACCCGGGGAGGAGAATGGCACTGGTGATGCGATCACGGAGAGCCCGCCTATACCCACAGCTCAGAAGAGCCTAGATATCCAGCCGGTCCCTAGCATCACTGTTTCCAGTCATACGCCTGACAACAACGAACATTTTCTGGAAGATGCGGTGGATGTTCCCAGCGATCTCTTACCCGAAGGTCATCCAGTGAGTGAGATGTATCGACGCCATTGGTCCATGATCCGACACTGCTTCCACCGTCATCGCCCTATATTGAACTTGTACAATTTCCGACTGACCGACCTCGCCCGTCAACGCAGCTAAGTGGAAGCCATCTTCAATGACCAACCTACGTCCTTCACATTAAATGTGGCATTTGGGTACATCTTATGCCATAAGATGACGCGTGAATTGTGCTATTTCTATTCCAGTGCCATCAACCCAGTGTACGACCATCCTTTCACAATCACCAATCGGGCGTCGATGGAGACGATGCTGGCCCAACTGGACACTGTGGATCCCCTGGAATGGGCCTATGAACAGCGTCCCAACACCAAGTGGATAGTGGAGAGGGTCACCAATGTTACGTTCTTCGTGGTTAAACTGACCCACCACCCCCATCGGATGAAAGTATTCACCCATGCACTGATAGATACTCAGAATGCGCAAACAACTATCTGAGGATATGTTTCCTCGACGGTATCTTGGCCTGCCCGATGACGATTAGAACAAACGGTTCAGAGCGAACATGGCCGAAGATGGAACTTTCTGAAATGGCGACTTCTGATTGGACAAGAGTAGCCGAGCATACATCTAGCGGGCAGGAACGAATATGACAGATGCAAATGGTGGCCTCTGATTGGACAAGAATCTTCTTGAATTGTAAAAATACCCAACGCGGCTCCCCCAGCGTGGGTATGATGTAACATTGGGGAGAATAAACTATATGAAAAAAACTTCTTGTTGTTGTTGTTCTCTCATGTGTCATCCTTGTTGCTGCTGCTGTTGTTGTTCTCTCTCCGGTCTATATCATGGCATTATGTTAGAGTGTTAAGGTGTAACGACGGGCGTTGACGGGCGTCACTGCATTTCGAAGAATTAGTGACAATTTCATGGAATATCTAGAAAATCAGAGCTTCTGAGCTATTTCACCAGAGCGTTGAAGCATTAAGCTTGGCTTTGGCGGTCGTTGCTACAAGATGACACCTCATACGACGCATTCGAACCAAGGATGGTCCCTCTCTACACCAAATACCTTCCTTCACTGCTAAAAAATGCCCACTTTGGCTACTACTCGTACTGATGACGTCACCAATGACGTCACAGATGCTGTGGATATCCCTCAAATCGGGGTCTATACCCCGAGAGCTACAACATGACACCTCCCATGACGCATTCGCACCGCGGATGGTCCATCTCTACACCAAATACCTTCCTTCACTGCCCCAAAATGCACACTTTGGCTACTACTCGTACTGATGGCGTCACCAATGAGGTAACAGATGCTGTGGACAGCCCTCAAATCGGGGTTTGCACCCGAGAGCTACAACATGACACCTCACACGACGCATTCGCACCAAGGATTGTCCCTCTCTACCCCAAGTAACATCCTTCACTGCTAAAAAATGCCCACTTTCGCTACTACTCGTACTGATGATGTCACCAATGACGTCACAGATGCTGTGGATATCCCTCAAATCGGAATGTACACCCCGAGAACTACAAGATGACACCTCCCACGACGCATTCGGGCTGAGAAGGGAGCATCTCTACACCAAATACCTTCCTTCACTGCCCCAAAATGCACACATTCGCTACTACTCCTACTGATGACGTCACCAATGACGTCACAGATGCTGTGAACATCCCCCAAATCGGAATGTACACCTCGAGAACTACAAAATGACACCTCCCAGGACGCATTCGGACCAAGGATGGTCCATCTCGACCCCAAACTCACCTCCACACACCTGCAAAATGGCCACTTTACTTACTACAACCAACTGCGCATTTGCAGATTGACGCGACTTGCACTTAAAAACACACCATTCTGACTAACCCACACAAGCTTCACTTTGACACCTTCCACGACCCATTCGGACCCATAGCGGTCCATCTCTACCCCAAACACACACCCACATACCCCCAAAAATGCCTGCTTTCTCTACTACCGCCAGGCTGCGCATGCGCAGATTGACGCGACTTGCAATTAAAAACACACCATTCTGACTCTAACCCACACAAGCTTCACTTTGACACCTCCCACGACCCATTCGGACCCATAGCGGTCCATCTCTACCCCAAACACACCCACATACCCGTCAAAATGCCTGCTTTCTATACTACGGCCAGACTGCGCATGCGCAGAGTATTGACAACGTACGAACCATTAGTGTAGTCAAGTGCTCCTGCATGAGAGCTTCAAAATAAGACCTCATACGACACCATTGGACCACCAGGGACTCACCTAGACTCCAACACGTCCACCCCGTATGGGCCTATACTCCCATAGCCATGCAGTATAGGCCTATAGGCCTACCCAGGCCTCGGTGACTTTTTTCAAAAATTTCACCGTTTCGCTCCGGGACCCTTCCCATCGTGTTCTAAATGACGAGACTAAGAAAACAAATCCAAACAACCATATCGCAAATGTATAGAAGTAGGTTTCCCAGTGGGACAAACATTGGTCCGATACCTTCAGTATGGAACTATATGGGTCTATATGGGCTGTATGGTACTTTTCCAAAAATTTCACCGTTTCGGACCGCGACACTTCCTATCATGTTTGTGTTGACGCGACTAAGAAAACAAATCCAAACAACCATACCGCAAATGTCTAGAAGTGGGTTTCCCAGTGGGACAAACATTGGTCCTATACCCCCAGTATGGGACTGTATGGGTCTATATGGGCTATATGGTACTTTTCCAAAAATTTCACCAATTCGCTCCGGGACACTTCCTATCATGTTTGTCTTGACGAGACTAAGAAAACAAATCCAAACAACCATACCGCAAATGTCTAGAAGTAGGTTTCCCAGTGGGACAAACATTGGTCCTATACCCCTATATAGGTCTCCCTGAACTTTTTCCAAAAATTTCAACGATTCGCTCCGCGACACTCCCTATCATGTTTGTCTTGACGAGACTAAGAAAACACAACCTATACCGCAAATGTCGAGAAGTAGGTTTCCCAGGATGGTCCTATACCCCCCCCATACCCCATATAGGCATTTTCCGTAATTTAGGATAAAGTCCGTGTTCCGTATTTTTGCAGGAAAAATTTTACATACACCCACCCTGGAACTAGGGGGAGATAACTCTATTGATAGGCAAGCCCCGTTAAGCCCGGCGACCTATATACCCCCATATAGGCATTTTCCCGGATTTTTCGATAAAGTCCGTGTTCCGTGTTTTGTTTTTTTTTCATGAAAATTTTTACATGCACCCACCCATGACTGGATGCCCCTTCACATAGGCTTCACATTGATACCTCATACAACTCGATCGGCCCATTAGGGGCTCCCCTAGATCCCAAAACGTCTATTTCCATACCCTTTTCCCACAATTCCCTGTCTGCGCATGCGTAGAATGGTGACAACGCTCGAGCCACTAGTCCAGTCAGATGCCCCCTCACATAGGCTTCACATGGATACCTCATACGACTCCATCGGCCCATTAGGGACTCCCCTAGATCCCAAAACGTCTATTTCCATACCCTTTTCCCACAATTCCCTGTCTGCGCATGCGCAGAATGGTGACAACGCCCGAGCCGCTAGTCCAGTCAAATGCCCCTTCACGAATGCTTCACATTGATACCTCATATGACCCCATTGGACCATTAGTGGCTCCCCTAGCTCCAAAACGTCTATTTTCATACCCTTTGGCCACCGCGCATGCGCAGAATGCCGATATTTCAACCCCACACCCAGTCCATCAGATGCCCCTTCACGAATGCTTCACTTTGATACCTCACTCGACCCCATCGGTCCATTAGTGGCTCCCCTAGCTCCAAAACGTCTATTTTCCATACCCTTTGGCCACCGCGCATACGCAGAATGCCGATAGTTCAACCCCACACCCAGCCCATCAGATGCCCCTTCACGAATGCTTCACTTTGATACCCCACTCGACCCAATCGGTCCACTAGGGACCCACCTAGGCCACAAAACGTCTATTTAGGTATTCCCCGTATACATTAACATTGGAAGTCAACCCATGGGACTACTTTCTGCCCGCGGAGGCAGACCGCATCACCGCGGAGGAATACAAAGGTCAAAGAACTATTTTTGACCTGCAAAAATTGGAACTCTCCTGTATTCGGAGGTATTTTTTGGTCACAAGACTGGTGGCGCCCTCTGGCGGCTATCTTCGGAAAAATTGTTCAAACTGAGTTATCTGCCCTCAAATCGGCTAGAATTCAGCTTTTATATACTACTAATATCACCCCGATATATTTGAGCTTATTATTCACAAATAGGCGGCCGTTTTTAATCAAGTAGCTTAGGTCATTCACGTCTTTAACGCAATATTTGCAGTATCGAAATGCTGGTCGCAATGAACAATTTTGATATCCGGAAATGATGGTGCGGTCAAAGTTTGGACAATAACCCTACAGAAGTTATAAAATCTACGCCTTGGCAAATTTACTGACACGGAGTAGCACTTAAGGGTCTAAAAGATAGACATTCTTCCTTAAACAGTCACCCATAAATAGAATATATTAGATATATATATGCAGGGTCGAGTTTCGACTTTTAACTCGGAAATAGGAAGAACGCAACCGAGTGCCATAGCTTTTCCAGGCAGTATGGAATATGAGGTCTCTTCGGAATAAAACTCATCGAATGCGGTTAATGCGAAATTTGGCATGCAAATCAAAAGCAAACCAAGACCGCAGTGGGGCACAACCTGATGATTCCATTTCGCATTTATTCCGTCGTCGGTGACAAAGGGTTCGCATGTGCTCAAACCAGAACTCGGCCAAGTGCACCATCCACTTGAAATAATTACTTTGGAGGAGGCGAGATTGTAACTTTTTGGTATCCACGATTTAATACCGAATGTAGATGCATCTCGCATTTTTCAATATTTTCTTTTCTCAATTGTCAATATCAGTTTTGACCACACACATTGATTCACTTGACGAACCCTTTGATGTATCTTTTAATATTATGAGAAATATAACTTACTGCGCAGAAAGATTTCTATCCATTGTCACGCAATATGGGAGAAATTGCACAGTTTTCCGATAATCGCATTACAGAATTGTCAATGGATGTTTCTAGATGGCGTATTCGCAAGTTCTATTCCACGCTATTGTGAATAATTCAAAAGCTTCGCAAAGAAGACATAATGCCTTATTTCTATGAGGGCAAACACTCAAAGATTGAAGTTCTGTTTATTCACCCAGATATAGTGTATGCATGTGTTCCTAAGTAAACTGAATTAGCTGGGTTCTATGTATTGACCGTATCCAATATTATGCCCATGAACACAATGCAACATTTTCCAAGAAAGATTTATCAATAGTTTTAAACATATTCCAGGAAATGGTGTGGCATCATCGTCTAATCAATGTATATATATAGCTAAAATTTCAGTAATTCTAACATTGACACCAACAATGTAACAACACAACTAAAATGGTGTTTAAGTGGATGCGATACTCTCTATTCTATCTTCGAATGCAAATGAAATTAGCCAAATAATACTACAGAAATATTTATGTCGGCTCTCGGAACTTTTAAACCATCCACAGGGTATCGGGTTCAGGTAGTTTATATCGCGTAAATCTATATCTACCAGGCATAGGAAACATGATAGTCCTCGCTTCCGAACTTTCTCCCATAACCACTTCAACTGGCACTACTCCATGACGTCACTGTTACCTCATCGAGACAGCCCAATGCAATTTGCTTTACATTTTCTCTGAGATGATACAACGATTTAATGGGGAAGAACATCCTTTCCCGGAAGGCTGTTCACCCGAGTAAAAAGCTCGTTCCTGTAAGTGATGAAGAGGATCCCAGATAACTTGATCATAGGCTGAAAATTCCCACCCGACAGAAGGAAAAGACAACCCAATCGAGCCGCCAGTTGAGTTTAGGACGCATTTTCCTTCTCGAGAGAGGAAACTTTCATCCCTGGATCGAGTTAATATGGGATTCTATTTCCCATATATTTTAAATCATCAGTTTAATCTACGGAAGCATAGACAGGACATGGGTGAACATTATTTTTTCGTCCACGAAATTATCTCCGACCCGAAGAAAATTATCTCCGACCCGGAGAAAATTATCTCCGACCCCGAGATACATCTCCGAACTAGAGAAAATTATCTCTGACCCCGAGATTTATCTCCGACCCCGAGATACATCTCCGACCCGAAGAAACTTATCTCCGACCCGG
Organism: Hanleya hanleyi; assembly: GCA_036873755.1. Classification (NCBI taxonomy): domain Eukaryota; kingdom Metazoa; phylum Mollusca; class Polyplacophora; order Lepidopleurida; family Hanleyidae; genus Hanleya; species Hanleya hanleyi. The sequence continues at coordinate 14,278 of JAVTVY010003711.1, read as the reverse complement.
AGAAATTTATCTCCGACCCCGAGATACATCTCCGACCCGGAGAAACTTATCTCCGATCCGGAGAAATTTATCTCCGACCCGGAGATACATCTCCGGCCCAGAGATAATTGACCAATGGTGTTGCAGCAATCGTTACCGCAGATCGACTCTAATTGGTCAATTATCTCCGGGCCGGGGATGTATCTCGGGGTCGGAGATGTATCTAGGGGTCGGAGATAATTTTCTCCGGGCTGAAGATAATTTTCTCTGGGTCGGAGATATAACCCCGGGTCGGAGATAATTTTCGCCGGGTCGGAGTTGTATATCGGGGTCGGAGATACTTTTCTCCGGGTCATAGATAATTTTCTCCGGGTCGGAGATAATTCGTGGACGAAAAAATTATTTTCACCCATGTCCTATCTATGCTTCCGTATTAATCAGTATAAAAGTAAAACTATCAAAGAATCTGAGAGAAACGTTGATGGAGCGCATCATGCCCTGCAGCTGGCATCGAGCGTCGTGATTGGTTAACCTACGTCGCACGCGCTCATCCGATATAATTTTTGGCCAAAACACACACGCGATGTCGTCTCGAGGCAAATGTACAGATTAACGCCAACAGTATGTACAGATTAATACCAACAGTATGTACAGATTAATACCAACAGTATGTACATATTAATACCAACAGTATGTACAGATTAATACCAACAGTACGTACAGATTAATACCAACAGTATGTACATATTAATACCAACAGTATGTACAGATTAATACCAACAGTACGTACAGATTAATACCAACAGTATGTACATATTAATACCAACAGTATGTACAGATTAATGCCAACACTATGTACAGATTAATACCAACAGTATGTACCGATTAATACCAACAGTATGTACCGATTAATACCAACAGTACGTACAGATTAATACCAACAGTATGTACAGATTAATGCCAACAGTATGTACAGATTAATATCAACAGTATGTGCAGATTAATACCAATATAACAGTATGTACAGATTAGAGAGAGAGAGAGAGAGAGAGAGAGAGAGAGAGAGAGAGAGAGAGAATAAAGGCTTAACGTCGCATTTCAGCTATATAGCGACGATCAAACAAAATCCTAAGTATTCAAATCAACAACTCAGTAAACTAATGCGTTAAAACAGGTACAAACATTAAAATTTGTCAAACCAATCTCTCTCAAACAATCTAAAATACAATCTTCTTTTACTCGGTTAAAAAGATCTCTTGGACAAAAGGTATCTCTTACAATATTAAAATCTATGCAGTCTATGAGAATATATTTCTCCGTGACATCTTCATGGCATGGAATACACCTTGGGACCGATTCTATTTTTTAGTAAATATTCGTGAGTTAATCGTCTAATTATGGCCTGATCGAAACGTTTCTGGTTGTTCAGATGAGTATAACCAACATTGTTTGAACTCGTGAAGTTTTTTATTATCCATATTAGTCCATAAAGATTGAAACAGCTTCCATGTATTAGCACAGATAGATGGTCTGAAATCTCTGTATGGGATTCCAACAGGATCAATTTCTTCATCTAGAGCTGCCTTAGCCAATATATCAGCTTCAGTATTGCCTTTGATGTCAACGTGACTAGGCACCCAACAAAACACAATATCTATCTGATGATCAAATCTAATGTCATATAATTGTAGAATTTTCAAGATGGTAGGATGAGTTGAATTTTCACTTTTAATCCCTTTAATGCATGGTAGAGAATCCCAGAATATGTCATATATTTTCCTTTTAGTGGACCCAATACCTTCTAAAGCCGACAATAGAGTTGTATGTACAGATTAATACCGACAATATGTGTAGTTTAATACCAACAGTATGTACAGATTAATACCAACAGTATGTACAGATTAATACCAACAGTATGTACAGATGAATACCAACAGTATGAACAGATTAATACCAACAGTATGTACAGATTAAACCAACAGTATGTACAGATGAATACCAAAAGTATGTACAGATGAATACCAACAGTATGTACAGAAGAATACCAACAGTATGTACAGATGAATACCAACAGTATGTACAGATTAATACCAACAGTATGTACGGATGAATACCAACACTATGTACAGATTAGTACCAACAGTATGTACAGATGAATACCAACAGTATGGACAGATTAATACCAACAGTATGTACAGATGAATACCAACAGTATGTACAGAAGAATGCCAACAGTATGTACAGATTAATACCATCAGTATGTACAGATTAATACCATCAGTATGTACACATTAATACCAACAGTATGTACAGATTAATACCAACAGTATGTACAGAAGAATACCAACAGTATGTACAGATGAATACCAACAGTATGTACATATTAATACCAACAGTATGTACAGATTAATATCAACAGAATGTACAGATGAATACCAACAGTATGTACAGTTGAATTCCAACAGTATGTACAGATTAATTCCAACAGTATGTACAGATTAATACCAAAAGTATGTACAGATTAATACCAACAGTATGTACAGATTAATACCAACAGTATGTACAGATTTATATGAACAGTATGTACAGATGAATACCAACAGTATGTACAGATTAATACCAACAGTATGTACAGATTTATATGAACAGTATGTACAGATGAATACCAACAGTATGTACAGATGAATACCAACAGTATGTACAGATGAATACCAACTGTATGTACAGATGAATACCAACAGTATCTACAGATGAATACCAACAGTATCTACAGATGAATACCAACAGTATGTACAGATTAATACCAACAGTATGTACAGATGAATACCAACAGTATGTACAGATGAATACCAAGTCTGTCCAGATGAATACCAACAGTATGTACAGTTGAATTCCAACAGTATGTACAGATTAATTCCAACAGTATGTACAGATTAATACCAAAAGTATGTACAGATGAATACCAACAGTATGTACAGATTAATACCAACAGTATGTACAGATTTATATGAACAGTATGTACAGATGAATACCAACAGTATGTACAGATTAATACCAACAGTATGTACAGATTTATATGAACAGTATGTACAGATGAATACCAACAGTATGTACAGATGAATACCAACAGTATGTACAGATGAATACCAACAGTATGTACAGATGAATACCAACTGTATGTACAGATGAATACCAACAGTATCTACAGATGAATACCAACAGTATCTACAGATGAATACCAACAGTATGTACAGATTAATACCAACAGTATGTACAGATGAATACCAACAGTATGTACAGATGAATACCAACAGTCTGTCCAGATTAATACCAACAGTATGTACAGATGAATACCAACAGTATGGACAGATGAATACCAACAGTATGTACAGATTAAACCAGCAGTATGTACAGATGAATACCAAGAGTATGAACAGATTAATACCAACAGTATGTACAGATTAAACCAACAGAACGTGGAGAGAGTGGGGAACAATCTGTCCGCTTCAGTTGATTAATCTGGCTATGACTGGTATACATGTATAGAATCAATACATCATTTCATTTACATTGCATTGACACTGCGACTCACGACACCACTGTCAACTAAACAAAATGTTTTAAGTTTGTTGGAAAAGGCCTATTAATGAGTGGAAACAACGGACGAAAACGTATTCAAATTAGCCTTGTTCATACACTCAACCATTCGGTCAGATTGAGGTCTAAATGGTGTGGATCAAGTTTGCAGCTATGCCTCTTGAACAGGCACTGGATTGCTTCCATCACCTACTGGGGCAGTAGTCACCATCTACTAGAATATCTGTTTCCATTATTGCCAGGTATTGGGTCCCCTTAAGGGGGAAAAATATGTCATATCCTCAGATTCAATGTCATATGCCTTCAAGCGATTAAAGGTGGAACTTCAACTCATCCCACCATCTTGAATATTCCAAAATTATATGATTGTAGATTTAATCAACAGATTGATATTGTGTTTTGATGGTTGCCTAGTCACGTTGGCATCAAAGGTAATACTGAGGCTGATGAAAGGGCTAATGTACCCATATATTTCAAACCCTCTATCTGTATTTATGTGAGAAAGTTGTTTCAATCTGTATGGGATGCTGTGAATAATAACAAACTTCAAAAGTTCAGAAAAACTGTAGGCTATACTCATCTGAATAGCAAGAAACGTTTCGATCAAGCCATGATCAGGCGATGTAGAATCGGCCATACACGATTAACTCAACAAAAAATGACCAGTCCCAAGGTGTATTTCATGGCACGAAGATCTCACAGTGAAACATATTTTTATCGACTGTATAGATTTTAAGATTGTAAGAGATTCTATTTATCAAGCAGCTACTTTAGCATCTTTTTAGTAGGGTGAAAGAAGACTGTATCTTATTTGAGAGAAATAAGTTTTAATGTGTGTATGTTTTAATGTGTTGGATTACTAAGTTATTAACTTAAATACTTAGAATTTTGTTTGAACGCGACGTTAATTCTCTCTCTCGCCAGACCTGGCATAGCAAGCCCTACAAGGCATTGTTTCATGGAGATCCACAAATATCACATACTGCTATCGCGGAAGTCGAAAATTTATGTAGATACATGTACAACTAAATCCAAAACTTCTGATTTTCACAGAGTTGGAGCGAACGACTGTATATCGGCGATCCGTATCAATTATGGATTCATATATAAATTTCACAAAAATGTCCACCAAAATATACCTTTTACTAGTATACGGTTTCAAATCCTTCAAGCGAACATTGTACTGCGAGGTCAGTTTTCTTTGAGGACTTCACAGCCATCGTCGCAGGCGAACCGTTCACACTATGACTTCAGGCCGGGTGGTTCGAGGAAATATATTCCTCATCTAGATTGTATCAATCTTTTAATTCTCATTGCTCGTTCTCATTCGCTTTGATAGCTTTTTAGAAAATTGGCAAGACGTAAGAAGGCGAAATATTTAAGATTTTTACTGTTGAGGAATTGACAACAGGCCAGCCGATAATGTTTTGGCCCATACTTTTGGTTTTAGCACTGCTTTAATTTCCTTTCGAGGGCGGTGTAACATGGGTCATTGATTGATGACGTTACGCTGAAGTCCTCGTTATTTTGTCTAGAAAACTGGTTGTTGCTGATGCAAATAATGGAATGTTGTCTGGTGGAAAACAGCAATAGATTTTTAACCCAGAATCGGACCATCGTGAACAATGTTTCATGGGAATTCAATGACCTTTTCAGTCATTTGTTCCTTTTCCCCCTCCTTCGTTCATTAAGCTTTGTAGTACTTGCTACTAATCCCTTTGATTCAGTACCCTATTTAACGGTTTACCACTATGCTTCTGTTTGGACGAGAGGAAACGAGATAACATCTTATCAAAGATGGAGACTTCATGGTTGCATGTCATCGAACAGAAACGGAGTAATCGACTACGTTGTCTAATTGACTATGTTGTCTGAGTTATACATTTTTTTCAAATTCACGACAGCACAATTATCTCACATGTATACATACATGGTGAAGGAATGTGGAGAAGAAAGGATGATTGGAGCGTAAATATAACACAATATAGGATTAACACTATCACAGTTTTACATCCCAGGCACGCCCTCGTATGGATGGTTGGGGGAAGGGGAAGGATTGTCGCATGAGAAATGTCGGGCGACTATTCACTTGAGAAAACTGCGATTACTTACCGAAGATGAGCTCTGGTGCCGAACTTCCTTACCTCAGCAAATTTTATCTCACAGCCTGGTTGGTTAATACCTAATGAAATATTATAGGCCTAGTTATTTCACCAGGGCTACAAGTAAATCGACATGCGGTACATGAACAATAAATCTCACCTGGAGAAAGTTTGTATTAACAAAACTACTACTTTTCCTTGCAGCTCTAACTTTTTAAGCGTTTTATCTATGTTTTATATTTTATCGCTTCGATTGCGTAAAATCGAGCTTGTTTCAAAGGTTTTACGCAAGGTGAGACACAATTTGCGCGCTATCTGTTTAAGAAATGATATAACAACCTCAACCAGTTCCCCATTTTCTGAGATATGTATGCGATTGTAATGAGATTCCTCGGAGAGTATCGGTTTGAACAGAGCAACAATCGGTTAAAATCGTTACCCCGTAGATGGTGTTATGTCTGCATGAGCATGTATTGGATACAATAATGACTCATTTCAAATTGCCTACTGAAGCTGATGAATTGGCTACGGCAGCTCTGGATGAAGAGGTTGATCGCATTGGAATCCCATAGAGCGATATCAGACCATCTATCTACGCTTACGTTAGAAAGCTGTTTCAATCTTTATGGGATACTATGGATAATAACAATCTTCACGAGTTAAAAAGAAACTGTTGGTTGTACTCATCTGAACAGCCAGAAACGTTTCGATCAGGCCATGATTAGACGATGTAGGATCGGCTATAAAAGATTAACTCAGGAATATTTACTAAAAAAAGAGCCGGTCCCAAGGTGTATTCCATGCCATGAAGATCTCACAGTGAAACATATTCTCATAGACTGCATAGATTTTAAGATTGTAAGAGATACTTTTTATCGAGCAGCTACGCTGGAAGATCTTTTTAGCCGAGTAAAAGAAGATTGTATTTTAGATTATTTGAGAGAGATTGGTTTGTTGTACATGTTTTAACGCATTAGTTTACTGAGTTAGTAACTTGAATACTTAGAATTGTTTGATCGTCACTATATAGCTGGAATATTGCTGAACGCGACGTAAACCTTAATTATCTCTCTCTCTCATTTCAAATTGCCAAACGGTAAGTATCTGTTACTGAAGGCCAATTGTATTAGTCAGGCTTCATCGTGTAAGGAGACCAGTGTTTGCAAATTCCGTATTGTGTTTCAACCATGCCTGGGTTGTCCAATCAGGCATTGCATATCAAACAAGATATAGGGCAATTACAATTGGTCTCTTATAAGCTGATACTACAGTGTATCAGGTTGACCTTGGCATGGAGGTAAATGCAAAAGCAATTCACCTACCCTGGATTAATAATCAAAGCATGGTTGGACAATCGAGGCACGGTTGGACAAAACGCAAATTCGCACATGTTGTCAGTGGTCTCCTCACAAAATGAAGGTCAGCCCGACTGATAGGCCTTCAGCAACAGACACGAACGTATTTTGCAATTTTTCGAAATGGGTCAAACTAGAAGGCATAAGACCACCAATTGGGTGATTATTCTTACATTCGTCAAACTGATGCTCTGCTTGAAATCCCATTACAATCACATCCATACGAAAGGAAATATTAGCCAATATTCAGGAAGAAACTTGCTTTTGTTGACGTGTTTATATTGTGAATTTATGTGCGACTTGAGAAAACAACAGACTTGGGAATCCGTTCTTGTTGAGGGATATCTGTTCGCATATTTCGACCAACATTCTTGGAAATTGCAGTAACCTATTTTGCGTTGATTTGCATTTTCATTTATAAGCTGGTATTGGTATCTCCGACGTGACTCGTTGAAGACAGAATATATGGTATATAGAGCGAAAAGAGAATGGTCATGGCGGCCTAAAATACCAGCGATCGGTCCAGAAATCAGCAGCGCGAATAAGACCTAATAGGGCCTAAACCACATACCCCGCGTCCAGGCGGAAATTCAAACCGATATTTTCAACAGAGACACGGTAATCATTTGTCATCTAATTGGTTCTCTTTCGAGAGGCTGTTTTCTTTTCTCGGAGTTCACTATCGCATTTGAAGATGGTACTTTAGGAGTCCACGGATTGACAGCGACATGCTTCGATCCCCATCAGCGTTCTTGGGAAGCCGGTAGTTATTGCAAAGTATTCTCTGTTGTTCTCATTCAGATGTTTTTTTGTCCAAGACCCCATTCCTGTGAAAACATTCTAAGGATTGATGATGAAAGATATTTTCGCTCCTTGAACTTTTATCAAATCTCCATGTTTTCACTAGCCATATGGCGTACCGCTGAGGCCTTCCTTCGTTGTATTAGCAAACATGAATTGTTGTTTCGTCATTAGTTCGAACGGTTCAAGTTGACAAAGAGAGTAGAAGACTGGACCCAGACCGTTTCATAATGTATTTTACAGGGGAAACAAACGAAAGTAACTCTGCCTGTTAGGAAATGCTTGAAACAAAAATAATTTTTTCATTTTTTTTTTCATTTTATTTATTTACTTATCAAACGTATATATTTATTAAAGATCATTTTATTATTATTAAATATAGTACATATGAAATAGAGACTCATCCAGTCTAAGAGAGTAGTAATGTCATTGATCGGCTTTGAAGACAGCAGATTTGAGAAAGCGGATTATTTTGAACATTATGCAGGCATACACGTTAAACCGATTTGATAGAGGTTCATTGGAATATTTTGTTGGTTAACAAAATAAGTTCATATATTGAGACCTGTTAAACTAACAGAATTATGTTGGGGCTGTAACTAACAGTGCTCCGGCACAACCTCGGACTGTGTACCCATATGTGCAGTTAGACTGATGGGTTTATATACAGGCTTTCCTCGCAAACGGAGTGAGAATAATAAAACAATTTGTCAATAAGAAAAGGTATGTACAGTGAATTTCAGAGTGGGAAAGTTTGAAGTACTCACATTTTGAACAATCTAGAAATAATTCTGTCTTTATGGAAGTTGTCTTACAATATTTATGGATAGGACTTCAAAGTCAAAGGAATTCGGCGCTTTTATAATATAGGTATTCAACTCGATTGAAACTTATGTACAATTGCCATTAGTTATACTTGTCTATGGCAGTCGAATTTACAGTAACAATACCACAGGAACCACTTTAAGACAATGCAATCACGCAGATTGATGCAACACGCGAGAATCGAGGAAAGCACTTAAATTTGCGGATGATTTGTCTAAACAAGATTCACATTCTACCTAATAGTAGGCACACGCTTGTATACAATTTGCTAGTGCAACGGTGACTTTGACACAACATTGTGAGCAACTGTGGATACATTGATTTGAAGCAATAGTAAAATACCCCCTCCCCCAACAAAAATGAAATTACAATGTAACACATGACCTGTTGATACAATAATTGATGTAGATGTGGGTAATATTTTCCGGACAAATCCACAGTAACTCATGACTCTAACAACATATTCTCCGATGGATATAGTTTTATCTGCATGTACCTCTGATCAAACATTCAGCAAAAACACCACATAATATCCTGAAAACAAATAGATCTATGAGTGTAATTTAATTACCACTTTACGATAATCTCCCAGTGAACCAGTGTTTCTACAGGATGTGGGATCGACAACGTAGAATTACATCAACACCGAAGACGATAGCCATTGTATCGATTGACAACTAATGTATAACCAATGAACATAGTACAGACTGACGGATTTAGTTCGCTTCCTGTAATTCAGTCGCCCACTCTGAATTTTCTGTTCCTGTATTAAGGCTATCAAACTGTCTCCCACTAGCTGGTCATCTGTTAGAGCTATAAAACTGTACTCATTTTCTGATCATGTGTTAGGAAAATTTAAATGTGTCTCATTTTTGGTCCTGTATTAGGACTATCAATCTGTGTCCCATTATCTTGTCATGTTTTAGTCCTATCAAACTGTCTCCCATCCACAGCAAATATAGACACTCGTCCAAATCTAGCTTGATATGGAGTTGTTCCCCTTTCCTGCAAGAGAGTTTACAAGTCTTACATGATGTTAAAATGAGACACTAATTACTGCATAACGTGTATTCATTCCGATTTAGTGTGATATGGAGTTCTTCTTATATTTACATATTGGCTTGTAAACAGATATATTTTTCGTAATACGTATGACGGTCACGTTCGGCCACTGGACGTTTTCTTGATATGCTCCACATAACTCGGGGTGTATCTTCTCTGGTGCAGATATAATTGTACACGATAATGTTTGTAGTGGAGTTCAAGTCTTCCAAATTTTATCACTGTTTTATTTTCTTCTTCTTATTGCTCTTACAGGATGTGAATATGCCGAATATGAAGGTCTGATTATGTCCTAAAATTACACTGTGACCGCCACGTTGAAGACACACAAAAAGCCCAAGACTTCCAATAACCAGCAACATTCGCGAACTATCCAACACATGAAATACAGCTTCAAATAGATTTAATTACCACTTTCCTTTCTCATGAACTCTGAATAAATAGGTGATAAGGCGACATTTTGGAATTACTTCAATAATAATCATTCACTTTCACAAGATAAATGTGATATGACTGACATGTGAAATAGCACCCACACATATCACATTTGACAAGTACATAATCTACACGATACATCGGCAAATGGCAGACGGAATTCGCTATAGAGGTATCATTTGGGCTTCATGCCTGGAAACTTTATAGCGCTCTTACACACGACAAGAATTCCGCAAGAAGAATCGACGATGTCCGGTTTATGCCCTTGGTGTGTGCAAAAAAAAAGTCGGTGGCGATGAGATGATATCAAGGAAATTTACCTGACACCTACACTGGTAGTCGAGACACACTGTCGAATAACTCTACAGCTTAAAAGTTTATCTTATTCCTGACAAAAGAGGTATCTTGGCAGATTCTCTTTCCCAATTCTGTGAATTAATGAAGAATGGAGAGGAAAGCAGAAGCTATTGACAGCCTACGGGTCAGATTGATATTATTGCCGTTTTGAAAGGTGTTTGAAGCAATTTACAACTGAAACTCTGTGAAAGAAATCTGCTACTCAGATGGCAGCTTTTGGTGTGCTTTTCGTGTCCAAATCGGATTTAAGGTCGCTTCTTCGTTCCATATGAAAACTTTATTTTAGGGATCCACGAGTGGGCAATATTGCTATTATAGCCTCTCTTTGCGAAATACATCGAATTCAGGAAAACTATGAGAATCTTTAATCCAAATTTCTTTCAGTTTTGAGAGATTTTTGTGTGAGAAAACGTGGTCTGATTTCTACCTTGCAGGAAACTAGACTAGTTTTATGTATACCACGATTTGTTCTTTTCGTTTGGTGCCAATGCTATTATATGAATTAGGTTCTTGGATTATGGATGAGGAAATTATTTAATGGACGACGGCTGAATATTGAATGACGGACTAGACGCTTGTACTTGATAAATGGTAAATACATGCGTTTGCAGCGGCAGAGAGAGGCATTTGTTGCGGAGGCTTGCTCAGGATAATGATTCACATCAACAACAATGGATGTATAAGGATTAATGAGGAGAACGGGTATGATGAATAAAAGGTGGTTCAGGCAATTTTCTTTTATGTCCATGGCACGAATCTGAAGTTGAAACGAAAAAGTATAATAAATTTTCTTTGAATTTCCTTTTATTTGAAAAAACAACATCACACAAGGCTAAAATTTCGAAAAATAACCAGTGGTCATCAGCTTTCCAAACCAGTATATATTTTTTTGTTCAATTCCGCTAATGAAGCGAAACGGCCATGACCGAGAGCGGCCATAATTCCAAGTCCACCAGTAGTTATATTCGTATACCAGATCAATATATACAACCCAGGACAATCGTACAGAGAGAACCATACCATATCTTCCTACAAAGCGTAAATTGAGTCATATTGACCCCGGAAATTTGCATATGACCTTTGTGACGTCACGCATCAGCCAATCAGAAGCGAGTATTGTGGTCACGTGGGGTGTGTGGATGGTGGGTGGTGGGATTCAAGATGGCGGCATGTGGTTGGTGGGTGGTGGGATTCAAGATGGCGGCATGTGGATGGTGGGTGGTGGGATTCAAGATGGCGGCATGTGGTTGGTGGGTGGTGGGATTCAAGATGGCGGCATGTGGATGGTGGGTGGTGGGATTCAAGATGGCGGCATGTGGATGGTGGGTGGTGGGATTCAAGATGGCGGCATGTGGATGGTGGGTGGTGGGATTCAAGATGGCGGCATGTGGATGGTGGGTGGTGGGATTCAAGATGGCGGCATGTGGATGGTGGGTGGTGGGATTCAAGATGGCGGCATGTGGATGGTGGGTGTGGGATTCAAGATGGCGGCATGTGGATGGTGGGTGGTGGGATTCAAGATGGCGGCATGTGGATGGTGGGTGGTGGGATTCAAGATGGCGGCATGTGGATGGTGGGTGGTGGGATTTAAGATGGCGGCATGTGGATGGTGGGTGGTGGGATTCAAGATGGCGGCATGTGGATGGTGGGTGGTGGGATTCAAGATGGCGGCATGTGGATGGTGGGTGGTGGGATTCAAGATGGCGGCATGTGGATGGTGGGTGGTGGGATTCAAGATGGCGGCATGTGGATGGTGGGTGGTGGGATTCAAGATGGCGGCATGTGGATGGTGGGTGGTGGGATTCAAGATGGCGGCATGTGGATGGTGGGTGGTGGGATTCAAGATGGCGGCATGTGGATGGTGGGTGGTGGGATTCAAGATGGCGGCATGTGGATGGTGGGTGGTGGGATTCAAGATGGCGGCATGTGGATGGTGGGTGGTGGGATTCAAGATGGCGGCATGTGGATGGTGGGTGGTGGGATTCAAGATGGCGGCATGTGGATGGTGGGTGGTGGGATTCAAGATGGCGGCATGTGGATGGTGGGTGGTGGGTTTCAAGATGGCGGCTTGTAGAAAAACGTATAAAAGGAGTCGATTTTTAGGGAAAGGGTGTATTCATTGCACTACCTTGCGTAGCACTCTGACTTACCTGACCTGACCAGCCTGCCTGCCTGCTTGCTTCACCTTTAGTCAGTCATCCAGCCTGCTTGCCTACTTGTATGAGCTGTGGAGAACCTTTCACTATATTTCATTTTACCAGTGCAAATTCACCAGACTTTTACACCGTAGCAGTTACTCAGCAGCCTGAGCCCATAGTCATGATGAATTCAGCCGACCTAGTGACGCTTCAAAAGAACCGTGTTCGCCTCGTTGATGAGATGCAGCATGCGGGCGAATTATGTGATCTGCTTATGGACGATAACATACTCCTGAAACAGCGTGTCCAAGATATCATGGCGGAGAACACCCCTTCACGACAAAACAGAAAACTCATCGACGGTCTACTGCGCTGTGGCCCCTATGCATTTCTAGCCTTCGTGGAGGCGCTGAAGAAGACGGAAAATGAAGAACTAGCAGATCTACTTGAAATTCCCCTTGTAGATGATGATATCTTAGTCATGGATACCACCGAAGAGCGTACAGCTAGCAAACGTACGCACACTACCCCAGAGAGTACACCTGCCAAACGCGCTGGACGACCCAAACGCCCCCGACTAACACCGTTAGAAATACCCGAGTCAGTGGTTGAGCAGCCAGTAGTACCCCAGCAAGTGCCTGAGCCTGTGAAACAAGAGGTACAACTTCCTATGTCTGTGCAGGATATCAATAACATTATCCAGCAAGCCTACCAGGCAGCCCACACGGACATTTGGGAGCTCTCAGCCTATTTAACTGTGAGTGTCAAAGACGAAGAAGTGCATTTTAATGCATCGGGCTTTAACGACAGACCCAGTAGGCATATTGCCATGACCTTAGACACCTGGCAAAAACTGGAGACCCTTGATTACGCCATCGATGCTGTTATTCGCGACCAGGGGAGTGACGAAGCGAAATTTCATGTGGGTGACGACATCTTTGTGAGCTGTGCCTATTTCAACGATCAGCTCCTGGTGCATATCCGTAAATGGAGAATGAGGTTAGATACGCAAGAGCTTGTTGCTTGTCCTCAAGGTGTCACCTTGAAATTAACGGCGTGGCGGAAGTTGCAGAGTCTCGCAAGTACAATTCGTCAAGCTCTGGCTTACCAGGTGTCTGACTATATTTATAAGAAGTACATCGACACAGTCCTGGATCTGATCAGACCTCGCATTCCACACTTGCGTATCCAAGAATGCGCAGGCTGTGAAAATAACAGTCCGATAGACAAGCATACGTGTGTGGACACTAGTGTACCCTCATACGCCATCATCACTGAGGCACTACAGACCGTGACCGAGACGCAAATTGCCCTGGCAGTGGAAGCTGCCTGCCCTCCCAAAATTCCACGTGAAGAGATTATTACCTACATTTACGTGCACCAGGGACGAAAAGACGATGATGAATTCAAACAAGTCTTGTTGCAGAACTATTGAACAGGTGTTCAGAACACATTCATTGAAGTGGCTTGAGAGCGTATAATTGTATTAAAAATTCAGAGTTTTTTAACTGTTAATTGTATTAAAAAATTCAATACTCAGATATAATTGTATTAAATTCAATACCCTTGTGAACACGTTCATTCTATTTGTGTTAATAAAAATAGTAGAAAATTAAAAAAATGCTTG
>JAVTVY010003710.1:20114-41967 GCA_036873755.1 Hanleya hanleyi | reverse complement strand
TGGTGTGAGCACTACATACTTGGACTTGTAAAATGTGGAACATTAACTGTGGATACACGAGTTATAAAACTGTAAAAGTCAGGATGGCCGAGTGGTCTAAGGCGCCAGTCCTAAGTGCTGGTCGGTGAAACCCGTCGTAGGTTCGAATCCTACTCCTGACAAACTTTTTTTGTACCTTAATCACTACTATTCTATGTGTACATACCCCTACTATTTGTACCCTGTATTCTATTTGTATAGAGTAACTCATCATTCTTGTTGACTTAAATAAAGAGAGAAAAAGTCAAATCATTTTTTTGTGTTTTTTTTCATCAATTTATTCAACAATGAACGTCAGAACAACAACGTCATAACAATATAATGTGATAATAATAATAGTGGTCTGCGCGCGCAGTACATTTTTAAGTTAACCAGAGAAATGGAGCATGCACATTAAAACGAGAGGCCGTCCAGTCATAGACGAGGACATCCCGGTCTTCGGCTTGACAATAATCATCAAACATATGTACAATGGTTGGCATAGAATGTCCTCTACTCCGGTGAGTGAGATAAAACACACAGTACTGTCCGCACACACTACTCAAGGGTCCTTGTACTCTTTGAGTATTCCAACGCCACTCTGTAGTAGAGACGTCCATGAATTTCACCAAATCGGCATGTAGGGGTGCAAGTCCGTAGGAATCAAAGTATTCGCCTTGGCCTAGCGTGTCCACGTACACAGCTATCCAATGTTCACCGGGTCGACTCCTCGGGTCTGTATTCAGGATGTAGGCTGCTGGGGTGGTAGAGTGGGTAGGAAACACATTGCGTGGAAACACACCTCGAAAGGGGATCTTGGGATCTCGCTGGAGTATGTCCATCAGCTGTTCTGTATCCATTCTCTAGCTGGCGTAGTCACACAGCACGTTTCTTTGCTCATCCACGCTGATGATGTTATCAAACTCGGCGTAGCAAATCACGTTAATGGTGCTCTCTAGAGCTTTGGCGAAACGCAGTTCCAACCGTAGGTTTCCTTTCTTGAGCAAAGCCAGTTGATGATCGTGTTCCAAGGTGGAGGTGAGGTCAAAGGCGAACAATGTGTACCCATGGCTAAAGTCTTGTCGACTGATGGTATTGCCTTCGTCCTGGTTGTTTTGTCCTGTGGCTGTAAATAGGTTCAGGTAGGTCCGCACATAGTTTCCGCTAGTAAAGTCCGGTTGTAAGGGTCGGGCTGGAATTTGATGACCGGCCACGTGCAGTGCCACAAAGTTGATGTTGAAATGTTCAAATTTGAATGGATTCTCAGGCCAATTTCCATTGAATCCGGTGTTGGTCACACACGCCAGGGTAAGACGTTTAGGCAGATCCCCTAGAAATAAATTTTCTCTGTTGGCCATCATCGTACCTTTGGGCACAGAGAACACCTTGGTCTGTACGCGTCGGATGGGATACTGGGCTGGTTTTTTCGCTAAGGCTTGCATGTGACTCAGCAACACACCCTGTTGCAAATCTACCGTACGGACAAACAGGGCTGCATCTTCAATGACGATGTTGTAATGGGGATCTCCCTCTGCACTGGCCAGTAAGGCGAACGCGGGTAAGGACCGGATCAACTTGATCTTGATGGATACACCGTTCATCATGTAGCGGTCTTGCATGAACAGATCGACGTGCAGTCGTCCCATCATATCGACGGACTTGCTTTCGGCTGTCATTTTTTTGCGTGTGACGAATCCACTATTTTGACCGTGTAGGTTGTCATGGTATCCGGGCATATCCCTGAAGTACAGCGCAGATTGTAAGTGTGTTGTTTTGGCATCACTGCCGTACGACAACAGCGTCTCCAGGTAGGCTCGGTACGGGTACGTATTGGTGGACGTACTGATGAGTCTATCGTTCAGACTTATATCTACCTGTTGGAACAAGGAGTGCAGCCACAGATTCACCGGGCCTACTTCCAATTTGTCCTCTAGGTTCGTCCCGTCCTTGTTCGTTATTTTGGCTTTGACGTACAAGTAGGAGTGGGCTAAATCCAGGTAGGCCGTATCTTTGTTTTCAATGGTAAATTCCACGGGACCCATCCCCGTCAGGCTAGCCAGGGGTCGATGTTCTACCCAACGTCCTTCAGCTACACTGGTTTGGGTGGGTGGAACAGTCCACAAATCCAATTCACTGTTGGTAGACGGACATGACTCGGAGTGAATGAATGCCATTATGCGAAGATGTCTCTCCTATTACGTCTCTTCTTTTTTTTCTTGTTCGTGGAGCTCTTCTTCTTCTTCCTCTGGGATGTGCGTCGTCCGTGTGTTGGACGTTGAATGAATCTGGGCTGTGTCGGTCTTTGTCTTTTAAGGGCTTTGGCGATCAATACACTTCCGGCTTCTTTAGCCCGTCGTTGGAAGGCTTGTCGGGGTGCTGTGCCTTCCATCACATCACCGGCCACGCGCAATCCACTGCGTACCGCTTGTTTTCCCACCGCTTTCACACCCCGTGTCACCATGGGTAAAAATGTTTTCACAATGCTGCCCAGTATGTTTCCCAATCCGTGACCTCGTTGCATGCGTGCCCCGCTAAACATGGGCATGCCTCCTCCCGTTTGTTTCTTGTAGTAGTCGGCATAGCTGGGTGTATGGCACTGGTAAGGTACGTACATATTATACGAAGTGAGGAGAGCGGGTTTGTTGGAAAGCAAGTGTCAGCACCACTTTTCCTCGTTCGAATGGGATCGGACGTCCCGTGTCATCTCTTATATCCACCGTGATCGTGTCGATATCGGTATGGCGTACGGGTAGGAACATGATAGGGTTGAAACTGTGGGTGGCTTGTTCGCCATACGTCTTGCTAATGGGCACCACCCGTAACAGAGGTGTGTTCATATCACCCACAATATGGCTGTCCACGGCATCCGAGTAGACGTACAGTCCGTACATACCTACTTTCATATCCATCAAATGTGTACCGTTGACAATGGTGGAACCCTTCATCACGCTGTAAGGCATTCTTAACATTTGCGTTAGTGTAGGACTGAGTTTCATGTTCACGTTTTCGGTGAGCGCGATAGAGCTCTTGTCGTTGTATACGTTGACATCGAAGACCACGTTTCTCTGGAAGCGCAAGGCTTTCAGGGTTGTTACATCTGCTGCGCTCTGCTTTAGAATCTTGTACTCCATCAAGTCCCTCAGACCCTGTATGAACTGCTGCGGCGTATCGTATTGGCCTTGGGGAAGAGTCAGTCTGTAGATTCTATCTTCGTAGGTCACTTCGTACCATACGTCGCCGTCTTGTACGTTGTACCATGAGTAAGGGTATTGAATATCCACCAGTCCACATTCCCATCGTCCCGGTAAATGTAACGGTTGAGGTAATTGAGTGACATACTTGGTCAAGGTGTTGTCAGGAAACACATCGAGTGAACTATTACTGGGCAACGTCAGGTAAAACATGATGATGATGACTGAGTGGTTCTGGCTTCTGCACCGGGTTTTTATAGGGATTCCCAGGCCTTGGGCGCTTTACCGGGGCGTTGTGATCGTCGCGGTGACTTAGCTCGGTTAGGTTTCCCACGTCGTTGTGGTGTTTTGGGCGGTGACATGGGAGCCCAAGAGGTAGATGGTGGTGGTGGTTGATGTCGGGTGTTCGATTGCTGCATAAAGGCCCAACGGTTAGGATTCCCTACCAATTCTTGAGGGATGTGCGAGTCTTTTAAGCCCTGAGCAAAGACTTCCCAGCCCGGTGGATTAGAGTGTTTGCGAGAACGCACCATATCGTTGATCAAATCGGTCATATGAGACCCCGGTACCACTTGGTTTCGAATCAGCAATTTTCCTTCCGCATTCCAACTCATATCGGCATGCTGTTTCACCCGGTCCAACAATAAACGGGCCTTGGTCTTGTAGGCTTTAGGCACACTGCTCAACACTTCTTCTTCCAGCTGAGGTGAGGGTGGAGGTGTGGGTGTGGTGAGTGGTAGTGCTGGCGTACTACTTCCGCCCCCTCCTCTATATTGATCCATAAACGTCTGGTACTGGTTCAGCGTATGATGGTAGAGTTGAATTTTCTCGTGATCGGGCAGTGGACGTTGCAGTATATTATTCATCTCTTCATCCAGCGACTGGAGTTTTTGCACGGTGGCCGGGACGGGATAGGGAGATTGCAAACTCTGTAACAGTCGAGGTTCGACCAGCATCATTTTTTTCGTATGTTCCATTTAGCGTCCCAAGATGGAACCGAGTAACGGACCTAGTACAGTAGCGGCTAAGGGAGCCAGGAGTGCACCGAGAAATCCACCGCGCTGTAACACCTGTTTCTTCTGCTTGACACTGCCCGTTTTCTTGACCAACGTGCGGAGACCCGCCTTGTGCCGTTGCAATTTCCCTTTCTGCAGAGGACTGAGTGGAACATTGCCTTTTAAAAGATTATGAGCGACTTCACACAAACACCGCACCAAATCCGCATCCACGCCGCGCACCAGGGCCCGGCCCACCACCGGGGGCGCGCTGCGTAATACACGCAATGCCGGCGCGTGCTTGCGTAGCCTTGCAGACATGATGAGGAAATGACGGCTCGAGACCGTTGTCTTCTTCTTTTATTCTCATTTGGGGGTGTACACCGTCTGTAGTTCACCGGGAAAAATCAGGGTACGCAATCGCAGGGTAGAGGGCGTGTCTTGTTTCAAGTCGATGAGGAGATACCCATGAGCAGGTTGGGTCGCATCTTCAAAGGCTTCTCGTACAAAGGCCGTGTTTTTAGGATACATCTGTTGCGCTAGGTGGGTAATTTGCGAAGCGTCTCTGGGGTTTTTGAATAACACCACATACTGAGCATTCAAACTAATGTTCCGGTGTTCTTTGTTTTTACTGAAAAGATTCTGTACGATGTAGATAATGCTCAACCGCCGATGATGGCTGCCTTTGGTAAAGAGACGGGTGATTCGACTATCCGTTTCCGTCATGAGATCGTCTACCACGACCAAGGTGTCTGGGGGTATATCTTCAGGCGGTAAGCCTTCCACTAAGGTGAGTCCTGGGACACGGGCCAGTGCCTCGTACGCGGGCTGCCAAGCGCCATAACACCACAGGATGCGAGCTAGAGGGGGTGAAATCAGGGCGGACCCATGTTGGATGAGACGTTGAACAAAGTGTGATTTTCCCGACCCGGTCGGTCCAGCGATGAGGCACGTGAATGGATGCTGCCATCGTGGGTCCATCGTTTCTTTAATGGGATGATTTGACGTTTTAGAAGTCCACCCCCCAGTTGTCGGGGCTGGCGCAGGGGATAGTACTCGAAGGGAAACCGTTGTCGGGGTAAACGGTGTGATTCACGGGGGTCCACTTCAAAACTGTTTAGCGGTGTCGTCGTAGTAGTGGTACTAGAGGATGGAGTGGAAGGCTCGCTTCTCAGGGATGATGATGGAGGAGGATGATGTGCAGTAGTCGTAGTCGTACGGATCGTCGTGGTCGTGGGCTGGATATAGCGGGGTAACGTGATGGCTGGAGTAGACGATGTGGTAGGTGTCTGCGTTGAGACGTGCCAGACCCTTGACGTCTTGGCTGGTGTAGGCAGTGGGGTCGTGGTCGTGGTGGATGATGCAGAACGCAGGGTGTTGAAACAGGATATCACGTACGATAAATCGTAGAACACACCGGTAAATAACGTACCCAGAACCGCGACTAGACACAACACAGTACCGACTTGTGCTTTTCGAGTTCGTAACAGTACGGGTAGACGTGTACTATCCATGGTACAAATCCTACACTGAAGGCGGGGGGTGATAGGCGTTAGCATTTATAGACGTTTCATGTCACGGCCGGACACCCAGGAATTAAAGGAACGAGGCCATCCTTGCCATTTGACGAAATGATAGGGAATCCCACGTCGACGTTCCGTTTTCAAAATCTTTTCCACCGTGTAGTAGTCTTTCGGTGTTTTCACTATGGGTTGTAATTCTGCCTCGTAAAACGTGCCTTGCAGTCTCTCGCCTTGTAGATCTTCAAGTTGATAGACGTGGGGTTGTCGAGGTTTATGGCGCACGATGACAAAGTGTTCGTCACTCCAGTTCGGTAAATAGCCTTTCTCAAATTGTCCTTTCACTTTACTGATCCGCACCGTATCTCCCCGTTTGTAACGGGGTGCCGTGAGTGGTGGACTGGAGGAGTACAGCGTAGCACGCACTTGATGTTCGTTCCGTTCTGTCACAGTACGGGGCGCTCGCTGGATACTGCGATGAAAGGCGCGATTGTAGCCTTGCACCAGTTGAGAGAGTACATCCAGGTAGCGTCGCGTGTTTTGAGCCGTAAAATATTTGTACATGCGTCCTTTGAAGGTCCGATTAAAGCGTTCCACTACCGATGCTTTCGTCTCATTGTACGTGTGAAAAAAAAATACCTTCTTTTTCTTAAGAAAGGCTTGAAAGGGTCGGTTGAGAAATTCTGTGCCTTCATCTGTTTGTAAATAAAGAGGTTTGCGCCCCGTCTTGAAAATCTGCTGAAACGCTGCTATGAGATTCTCTCCTGTTTTGGTACGAACGGGAAGGACCCAGGCATACTTGGATAGAATATCGATACAGGTCAATATGTACCGGTGTCCATCATTTTGAGGTGCAAATCGACTCATGTCTACTAAATCCGCCTGCCATTGCGCGTCGATCCCACCCACGATGATCCGGTTACGACGAAAATGACGTCGGACAGCTCGATGCAAACTGTACGTATCTTGGGTTTTTAACCAGTCTCGAACTTCACTTCGACTGATACCTTGGGCCGCTCGAGTCAATTACAAGCGTCTAGTCCGTCATTCATAATCCAGCCGTCGTCCATTAGAGAATATCCGCGTCCATAATCCAAAGACCTATTCCATTTCCATATAACAGTATTAGCACCAAATTCAAAAAGACAAAAGTATACATAAACATAGGCTTGTTTCCTGCAAGAGAAGCGGTCAACAATTTTCAATGATGCCGGCAAGACATCATGATGTTCCAAAATATCGAATCCGTATCGCTGATCAGTATTCTTAATCCATAATATTCGTTATAGAGTCGTCATCTAAAAATGATGTACCTCAGCCACGCTTTGATTGTGACTGTTCATATGAGTACCATGATGATCTTGAAGTACATGGGCTCATACGGCCCCTAGCCCCGGGTTAAGCGGAATTAGACACATGTTACGAAACGTAGCGCCATAGATCTTGCACGCTACGTTCGTATTTTGCTATCAGCATGCGATATGTATCGCCAAATTTGAGAAACTTTGAGTGGAGGCGCTTGGTGGAATAGCCCTGTTTTATAAGTTTCTGCAACAATGTTTTGTGACGTTGATTAAAATCATCACATTTAACACAGGATCTAGCAAATGCTACTAAGCGAGATATGTATACGCCATATGCAGGTCCCACTGGAATATTACTATCCAGAAAGGGATAGTTTACGATGTCGAAATTGTAATCATCTCTTTTGTCATAAAGTCGACGAGAGAGAATGCCCGCTTCATTTTTATAGAGATAGAGATCTAAATAAGATGTGCCTGTAGGGGCTATCTGTAGTTTCCTTCAAATCCAGTGAAGGTGGATATATATCCTTCACTGCGTCATTTATATAGCGATTATCCACAGCGAGAAGATCGTCTATATAGCGTTTGGTGAATGAGAAGGAACGGGCTTTGAATGGATCGGTTTTTGAAAGCGCCTGCATATAGTCATATTCATAAGAGAACAGATACAGGTCAGCCAACAGGGGTGCACAATTAGTACCCATTGGAATACCTATATGCTGCTGATATATTGTGTTGCCAAATTTCACACAGATATTTTTAATGAGAAATTCAAGCAACTCTATAAACAAAGAAACATCCCATGAATGATATCTCTTGTATGTAGTCGAGCTAAAGAATGCTTTATGGCTTCCGACATTAATATATCTACGATCAGTTTTCTTGAACACAGATACTATTAATGAACTTATACGGTCAATAAGGTCCTGATGAGGGATTGTAGTATAGAGAGTCGAGAAATCCCATGTGGATACATGTCTGTACGGTATGTGACCTTTAGCATCAAGTTCAAGCCCCCACACCACTATAGGCAGCTGAACTCGTCGGATTGTAATACAAATCAGTTAATACTTTGTTAATCGACGTCTCCTTTTTTCCCGACTGCCGCCGCATCACGCACTTCGTTCGCCTCCGTCACATGTGAGTCGATCTCTTCCCGGGGTGATACTGAGTTCGCCCCCGTCACATGTGAGTCGACCTCGTCCCAGGGTGATACTGACCCTCTAGCCGCTCTGCATTCTTTACATATAGGCCTTTTTTTCCCGGCTGTAGTAGTATCTGGTTTACAGAAACAAAATTCTGCTAGTCTTTCATGCGGTTCAGCGAACGCCTCTTCTATAGCACGAACCCACGCTAATTGCTCAGGTGATCGATCGTCCGGTGACATTAACTGGTCGACAATAGGCATTATTTTCTTCAAGGCTGCCCACACAGAGGGAGTTAGGCTGATACTGCGCGTATCTTTGTACCGGCCTACCCGTATACAGTGGGGTGGTAGGGAATAAAAGTACATGGCATTATCCAGGTGAATGAGCTCTCCGTTCAATTCTCCGCTCAATACCCGTTTAAACTTATTCCAGCCATCATGCTGTAATGTCACCGGCTCCCATAACATTTCAGCGGGGGTCCAGTAAATAGCTAGATCGTCTTTCGCCAGTTTGATTTTATCTGCATACACGTATAACCGCACACTCGGTGTAAGAGGCAAGATGGCTCGTAGTGGTAGCGACATGCTCAATGTCCAAGGGAAAATGATACACACTCTGTCTCTTCCCCTGGTATTTATAGGGTCTATTCTGTGAGAGGCGGGTCGTGTGCAGAGAATACTTTATCGACCACAGGAACTATTTGTTGCAAACCCGTCCACAGATCGGGATCCAGCGTAAATCCGCCTCGTTTGAGAGAGATCAATCGGGCAAAATAAGGGCCGCGAAAAATGTATACATCGTGATCCAGGTAAATACTATCTCCATCCAAATCACCAAATAACACACGTTTTAAGGTAGTCCAGCCTTCGGAAGATAATGTGACACGCGCGGGCTCTGGCGTGCACCAACAGCGCGAATCATCATCAATGAGGTCGATGCGATCAGGGTATATTATTAGGGTACAATCCGAGGTGAGTGTACGGGTAATGATGGATTGGATTTCCGGGTAGAGTACGTCGTCAACTTCGGTAATGATAGCTTTCAGCGCCGCCCATAATGCTGGCCAAAGCACAATACCGTTACCGCCACATTGTTCTAACCGGGGAAAAAATGAATCCTCTCTACACCGCCGCAGGTACACATCGTCGCCGACAGGCAAAAAATCAACTTCGGGTTCTTGGCCTTGTAACACACGTGTCAATAGCGTCCACCCGGCCAGGCTTAAAATTAATTTGACTTCTCTCGGATGTTCCTCGATAAGGTGCAATTCATGCTCGTACACGATAAGAATTACTTTCGACGTCACTTGAAAGAACGCGAGCTCTTTGCTCGGCGATGCCATAATGAAGAATGACAAAAATACTAGCCCGACAAAAATTTATATAGAGCGATTCTGGCTAATTTTTCATTGTTAAAATAAAAAAAAAAAAAAAAAAAAAAAATACGCATACCCTGGGAAAATAAATTAATTTAACACTGCAATTAATTTTTAAACGCTCCCCGAGTGCATTAATTAATAGTCTGGACTCATACGAGGATAAAAAAATAAAAATTAGTGCATGGCTAGACTAGAATATCACGTCCTGAACATTATCAGAACAACCCCTAGGGCTGTGAGAGAGTGAACCCGATTGTAGGGTTATTCACAGAATACCCGGCCGGCTTCTCTCAAGCGGACTGCATTATTGCGCATTCATCATGTATTTGTGTGTATGCGTTTATTTACAGATTACCCGGCTGGCACTTTTCAAGCCGACTTCACTGCAAAATACTCGAATAATGAACAGGAGGACGCAACTCTGTTTTGACCTCAATATTCAAGCGGGACCGCGTAAAATGTGTTTTCTCACCGTAAATGCAGGCACTGTTTTATTCATTTTTCTACAGTTCTCACGATCGAAACGAGCTGGAATTTTCAGAGCACGCGTATCGGGTGATCAGGGGTAGACTTGCTCTATTTTTAATCCAGAAAATGAATTTATTTTTAATGGATCGGGTTTTCTGTATTTTCGTGACGGCTCGAAAACCCACTAAAAAATTAAAAATCATGACGTAGACAAGGGCTAGACGGTTGAAATTTTTAATACGAGTGCCTGATTTATCTGAGATGAATTGGAACTAAAAATTCTACGGGGGCTGATGCTGATTGTAAAAATGATACGCGTTTATAATTCATAAAGAAGCACACGTCAATTTTTCACGGCCTAGAAATCTGGGGGGAAAATGGGACCGCTTTCGCAGCCGTCCGCGCGATGTCTATATATACTTGCCCCTCTGGAATAAATTTATCACAAAACTTTTTCAAGATGTCAAGAACTATACCTACCAACAATAGAGTAGCAAGAAATCGGAGAAGGATGAACCGATGGATAGAGATGGAAGGAGAGGGGGAGATACCGTATCTAACGAGAGCGAAACAGCGGCAGATGAAACGAGAGATTAAGACCTTTTGGCAGAGAGAATTTCGGGGATGGGAGGCCATGCTGCGGGGATGGGATGGAGACAGGCAGCACACCAGCACCGCCGAAAATGTTCGGGTACTACTAAATGCGGCCCGAACAACAGTAGACGAGGCGGGGTGGTTTCATTTACTGAGCCGGGTGATGAATCAAATGAGACCCACCACCCCGCCTCCGGTACTAATGGTACAACCATTACAACCGCCATCTCCGACCCCAACCTTCCCGCTGCTAGACCTGCCAGTGCCAGACCTGCCAGTGCCGGTATTTACAGAACCCCCGTCCACCACCACCGCCGTTATTCCACCAGCTAATTTTCTCGATGGAACCCCAATCTTCAGAGACAGTGATGATGAAGACGACAGAGACAATGATGATGAAGACGACAGAGAAATAATGCAAGATTATTATAGCCACCAACCCAACGGCTACTTCTCTAGCAGTGATTACACCTTCTAGGGACGTAGGCTACTCCCTCGTCAATAAAAAGACGTTAAAATAATAAACTGTCCTTTTAAGGACAAACCAATACTTCCGAAAGAGGAAGCTTCTCTAACTTGGGCACACCAATTTAAGCACAGATGTCCCACATTTCCCTTTCTTAGCAAACTACAGCATCCAAAAATACAACCCCTGGCCACTATCAACCGTTCTTGTGAGAACGAATCTCTTTATATATACACAGGATTTTTTTGTTCTTTTTCTCTATCCCCCATTAATTTAATATTACATAGTCCCAGGGATAAGGGACTTTAAAATTTTTAAACCTCGGTATGAGGAAAATTTATTTTGATAAGAGTTGGGAATTTATTAAATTAATTTAATATTACACAGTCCGAGGGTATAACGGACTTTATAAAATGTTTAAACCCCGGTATGAGGGGAGATTTATTTTGATAAGCGTGGGGAATTTATTTGAACGAACACACAGGGCTGTAATCTCGTGTTAATTTTTTTGTGCTTTGTTAGAAGTTCCCTTTCGGAAAACATGGGTGGTTTTTAAAAAAACCGTTGGAATAATGTAGTAAATATAGCCATTTACTTCGTTGACAGGGCCAATGTTCTATCAGCACAGACAGGACAGGTTAAATGTAGTAATTCACACTGTACGGGGTTGTTGTTGTTGTACGGTACACAGGTGGATATTCCGGCTCGACGGTGGATGCAAATTTCACACAGTCCCTGATGTCCGCACGGACCGATCGCATATTTTGCAAACGGGTTCGCACATTCAACGCAGTGGATATATAATGCGCTTTTTCGTTCGGTGTGGCATCCCAATGTTGATGTTGTAATGGCCCAGACATAATTCACGGCGTCGTGGTAGATTTTTTTTTTGGGCGTTATTTTCTTGATCTTCTCCCCTGTTATTCGGCTGGGTGTTGTAGGTTTTCTGTTTTTCCTCTGTTGTGGCCTAGTTGTGTTTTGTCTTGCATCGTCTACCCTCTTCAAATCTTGTTCTTCTTCTGTTTTTCTTGAGTCTTTTTTTTCTGGTGTAGCCTCTTGTACCGTGTCGTCGTCCTGTTTCAACAGCGTTGCTAGCAGGCTGTCTATCTCGTCTATTTTTTCGGCTGGATTAACATCGGGTGGGTCTGCAAGATCGTCTAAGTGACTCGTTGTTTCTGCAGGATGTTGGTCTGTAGTAGTAGTTGCAGGATTGTTCCGGGGTGGTGAAGGTGGAAATATTTCCTTCATTATTTCCGCTATCCAGGGTTCGTCCTCTACCAAATTAATCATACCGGGCAGGAGTTGTAGTTGATTCTCATCATTTGGGAACAAGTCTGCTGTATCAATACTCATGATTTCAGTGCAGGGTGGTGGTGGCTCCATGACTGGGTCCTCAAGTGTGAATAATTAAAAAATTCTGAGAGGTATTTATAGTGTAAAAGACGCGGACGTCAGCGACAACACTCTAGCTGTAGGCTATATTTTTTTACGACAAAATATCTGTGTTTGTTTTCCAATTTTAAACAGCTTGTCATTTTACAATAATTGTGAAATGCACCTATATTTTTATTGCAAGTTGAACTGAGGTAATTCAGTGAATAGTATTAAAATTTTTTAACAGTCTAACGTTACACTAGGCGGTTATTTATTAATTTTTAGTGATTTTTAAACCCGTAAGGTTCGTGTAAGGTAGTATGAAAAAACCAGGTACATGGAAAATAAATTGATTTTCCTGGCTAAAAAAATTACGTGTAGACTATGGGTTAGTCTTATAATAGTGCCCTAAAAATTATAAGGATTTATCGAAAAATAATAGGTAATTTTTAATGCTTGGGCAATGGTGACACAGCTCTATACAGTGGGTCAATCTATCTTGCACTCACGCCGTCCGATTTTGCACTCACTCACACCGGCCTGCATTTTGAAACGCACCTGCTACCAACAAGCCACCATTTTGGCAAAAACCCAAAGACCTCATTTGCATATTTTCAGGGGACAACAGGCCGCCATTTTGAATCACACCACCTACAACACACACAAACAAGCCGCCATCTTGAAAATATGCAAATGAAGGCTGGGGATCGGGAAAGTGAAATGCTGGGGATGGAGAAAGTGAAATTGACCACCATCTTGAAACCGACCACCCCTAACATACACAAACAAGCCGCCATTTTGAAACACACCACCCTTAACATACACAAACAAGCCACCATTTTGAAACACACACACACACACACACACACACACAGCCGACTATAAATAACGTGTAGTATTTGTTCACATTTATTAACAACTACACATCATGAGTTTAAGACGACGAGCCTTGTTCACCCATCATGCTAGAGATCCAAGGAATAGGGCTACAGAAGAACATAGAGAGATAATTACCCGAGAAGAAGAAGATGGCGGAATCACTGTTGTCACCAGTTTTGAACGCGTTCTTGAAGATGATGAAACGAGGTTAATAAGAAGTACAGAAGAACTCGGGCGAAGTGAACAAGACAACAACAACAGAATGGAGGGCATACAAGAAGAAGATAACGAGGACGACACCCGTGATGGAGAACAAGACAGCGGATGGTTAACTACTAGACCTCCAACAACGACAACAACCACCTCGACTGCAGACACTGAAAGTATAACCACTTCGGCTGAAGCAAGAGTACGATGCCGACACATAGATGAGATATCACGCCTCAACGAACAAATTATCGACATGAGGGAAGCGATGTTGGGAATGGAGACGACAATGACGGGAATGGAAGAGGAGATTGCCAGACAAAAGAAACTACGACATAGTGAAGAAAAAATAAAACAATGTAGTATCTGCACGAATGAAGAAAGCTTATACGCGGTTCTACCCTGTGGACATCTGTGTATGTGCAAGGATTGCTGGATCCAACTGACGTGTGAAGGAGCCCTATGCCGATGCATTGACGCCGGAGAGGTGCATATCAAGATAAAATGCCCCATATGTAGAAAACATGTGGGAGGCGTGAAGCGAATATACCGTGCCTAAGTGTCTCGTGTGACACTATCAAAGGCCCTTTTCAGGGCCAACCCATCTTTCCGAAAGAGAAAACTTCTTTCATAAGCACACCCAACTAACACCAGCTCCAATCATCCTTTTTCCCCCCCAAAAAAGGTTATTGGTGGTGGGTAGTGGTAATGGCGTAAACAAATTTTTTGGTAGTAGTGGGTCGAGTGAGGTATCAAATTGAAGCTGCCGTGAAATGCTTCACATTGATACTTCACTCGACCCCATTGAACCATTAGGGCTCCCCTAGCTGCAAAAATAAGAAACGCCATTACCACTACCACCACCAATAACCTTTTTGGAGTTAGAGGCGTCCCTAATGGACCAATCGGGTCGAGTGAGGTATCAAATTGAAGGTGACGTGAAGCAGCATCTGATAGACTGGGTGTGGGCTTGAATTAGGGTGATTCTACGCATGCGCGAAGATTATATCAAAAATATCAATATTCAAAATAGCCTTTTGGGGGTTAGAGGCGTCCCTAATGGTCCAATCGGGTCGAGTGAGGTATCAAATTGAAGGTAACGTGAAGGCGCATCTGATAGACTGGGTGTGGGCTTGAATTAGGGTAATTCTACGCATGCGCGAAGGCCGAAGGCTATGAAACTAGCCTTTTTGGAACTAGAAGAGCCCCTAGTGGCCCAATGGAGCCGAGTGAGGTATCAATGTGAAGGTGAGATGAAGGGTGATCTGATGCACTGTGTGGGTTGAACTATCAGCATTCTGCGCATGCGCAAGAATGGAAATAGACGTTTTGGAGCTATTTGACTATTAAAAAAGGAAAAAAAAGAATGAACACATTTTTTAATTTTCTACTATTTTTTATTAACACACAATGAACGTATTCACAATTGAATTTAATACACATTAACAGTGAGTATTGAATTTTTCAAATACACATTAACAGTGAAAAAACTCTGAATTTTTTTTTGTAATACAATTATACACTCTCCAGATCAGTTTTCCTTGTTCTCAATAGTTCTTCAACAAGACTTGTTTGAAGTCATCATCATCTTTCCGGCCTTGGTGCACATAGATGTACGTCACAATCTCTTCACGTGGGATTTTGGAAGGACAAGCCGCTACCACTGCCAGGGCGATTTCTGGCTCGGTCACAGCCTGTAGTGCTTCAGTGAGGTCCGCGTATGAGGCTACCAGAGTGTTCATGTGAGGTCTGATGAGCTGTAGGACTGTCTCGATGTACTTCTCATATATATAGTTCGACACCTGGTAAGCCAGAGTTTGACTAATTGTACTGGCAAGACTCTGCAACTCCCGCCACGCCGTTAATTTCAATGTGACACCTTGAGGACAAGCAACCAGTTCTTGCGTATCTAATCGCTTGCGCCATTTTCGAATATGCACCAAGAGCTGGTCATTGAAATAAGCACAACTCACATAGATGTCGTCACACACATGAAATTTCGCTTCGTCATTTCCCTGGTCACGAATAATCGCATCGATGGCGTAATCAAGGGTCTGCAGTTTTTGCCAGGTATCCAAGTTCAGGGCAATATGCTTACCAGGTCTGTCATTAAAGCCCGCTGCATTAAAATGCACTTCTTCGTCTTTTACACTGACCGTTAAATAGGGTGAAAGCTCCCAAATGTCCTTGTGGGCTGTCTGGTGAGCCGCTTCGATCAGATTGTTGATCTCCTGGACAGACATAGGAAGTTGTTGTTGTTTCACTGGCACTTGCTGGGGTACTACGACTGGCGCCTCAATCACTGGTATTACTAACGGTGTTAGACGGGGACGTTTGGAGCGTCCAGCACGTTTAGCAGGTGTACTCTCTGGGGTAGTGTGCGTACGTTTACTGGCTGTACGCTCTGGGGTAGTGTCCATCACTAAGATATCTTCATCTTGTATAACGGCGTCGTGGTCGTGGTCGTCGGCTTCAAGTAGATCTGCTAGTTCGGCATTTCCCGTGATCTTCAACGCCGACAAGAAGGCTAGAAATCCATAGTAGGTAAATTGCCGTACCTCATCGATGAGGGCTGTGTTTTGTGCTGAAGGGGTTTTCTCCGCCATGATTTCTTCGACACGCTGTTCCAGGAGTATGTTTTCCTCCGCCATAAGGATATCACATAATTCATCCACATGCTCCATCTCATCAATCAAACGAATACGGTACTTGGCAAGCCGTACTAAAAATAATGATGATGATGACATGACTATGGGCTGGTGAAAAACTATTACGGAGTAATAGTCTAGTGAATTGGCACTGGTAAAATCGAAAAAAGTAAATGGATGGCTGTGCTGGCTGCGTGGCTGGCTGGCTGGCTGGCTGGCTGGCTGAGAGACAGGTCAGGTAAGTGAGATTGAATACACCCTTGCCCTAAAAAATGAACTCCTTTTATAGCCCATTGACCTCATTTGCATATTTTCAGCGGACAACAGACCGCCATCTTGAAAACGACCACCCCTAACATACAAAAACAAGCCACCATCTTGAAAACGACCACCCCTAACACACACAAACATGCCGCCATCTTGAAAACGACATAGGCAAAGACCTCATTTGCATATTTTCAGCGGACAACAGGCCGCCATCTTGAAACCGACCACCCCTAACATACAAAAACAAGCCGCCATCTTGAAAACGACCACCCCCACCCTACAAAAACAAGCCGCCATCTTGAAACACACCACCCCTAACATACAAAAACAAGCCGCCATCTTGAATAAACACAATGAACCCAATGACCTGATTTGCATAAAAAACGCATTTAAGCCGCCATCTTGAATACGACCACCCCTACCCTACAAAAACAAGCCGCCATCTTGAATACGACCACCCCCACCCTACAAAAACAAGCCGCCATCTTGAAACCGACCACCCCCACCCTACAAAAACAAGCCGCCATCTTG
Source organism: Hanleya hanleyi (assembly GCA_036873755.1). Lineage (NCBI taxonomy): Eukaryota > Metazoa > Mollusca > Polyplacophora > Lepidopleurida > Hanleyidae > Hanleya > Hanleya hanleyi. The sequence goes on along the minus strand of JAVTVY010003710.1, from coordinate 24,979 downwards.
AAACACACCACCCCTAACATACAAAAACAAGCCGTCATCTTGAATAAACACAATGAACCCAATGACCTCATTTGCATAAAACTCATTTGCATACACTCACGCATGCGCACATACACACTCACAACCCAAAAATAAATTCTGCGCATGCGCAGTTGAGAGCTAAAGGTAGCAGATGCTTACTACCTACTACTAATATTAGCCTTGACCAGGTGTCCCTGTTGGCAGTCAGATGGTCAGAATACCCCTTATCAAGGAACTGGCTTGTCACCTAACCATACCAAGGAGGCCTGAGCTTAATATTTGCGAGAAGAGTTAAACATAATTTGATAATCAGACAAGTAGGCCTACATATGGTAGTTCCTGGATGATTTCATCATTGAAGAAAACAAAATTTTCAACCAGGGTCATAGAATTCCACATTATACAGCGAAGTTTGCCACGAAGAGATGCATATAATCACTCTTTTGAGATGGATTTACCAGCTGAAAGCTGAAGACAGATTGAATTGTCAGTCTGGTAACCACCAACGAGCAATCCTCTATGTGGCCTCTGGTACCACCAAATGCTTGGCGACTCTTACAGGCTCTCGTTGCATCAGTAAAAATTACTATAACGGAGAATAACTCATTTGTTTAATTGTTCATGAGGTGACCACACCAACATTAAAATTTCGAAACGCAATTGTCCTGGTGTGCAATCATGAGTCATGCTTCTTTTTGGATGGATGCCCAGAATAGCGCGACCACACACCCCCTATGACCGACTCAAGCGCTATTCGATTCATGGATCTAAGAGGAGGGCTGATACCATAGCTCTGTTAACTTGAAATCGTGCATGTGAGATGTAAGCGATGCCAGACCTATTAGACCTGATGCCACCACACTTTGACTAATGTGTGAATATTGTAGATGATTGCAAAAGCGTTTCACGGTTTGCCCAAATAGCAGCCTGAAATTAGGTGTCGTGAGTGATAGATGAAAGGAGGGGTATAATTTTGAATTCTTGGGGCAAGAGGCCTTATATGTTTCAACAAATGTGCAGAAAAGCCGTTGACGGTATGCGAATCAGTACATGTTTACGATCAAAGAAATTGCATGTTGTTTGAGATAAACAAAATGTTCCATATAGGACTAAATCAAGGATAACCAAATTTCTGAAGACATCCCATGGCCACCATTTCAAATCCATGTGTGAACCGTTACACCTAGGATTATGTGAAGTTCAGTGCAATGAAAATAAGGGGTAAGTTCCTAATGGAGGAAGAGTCACACCAGAAGCTGCCCCCACTCCCACCAGTCCTGGTAGGTTTAATGTCAGCAGCTAGAGGCTGTCCTAGCTTATTATTTTAGGCTTTATGTGTGGTCCAATGAACTATATGTGCTGCCACCTGTGCTATTAATGTTGCAGTATGAATCACCCTCATATTTTCTGGTGGATCAGTAAATGCAATATTTAGTGGATGTATATGACAGCCATATTGGAAAATGAACGAAAATACACGACTATTAGATTTCTTGATGCGTTAATTCCCAGAAAATGTCTCGGCCATTCTATCCCAACAATATCACGAATTAAGGAGATGTCTGGTGAAATGCAAAATGTAAATGCACAAATACAGCTTGGCATACGCCATTTTCAGAATCGGGCAGGTCCAAATTTTGTAAAAAAAATAATAATAAAAAAAAACATTATACCACATTCCACCCACAAATGTCTTAATGTCTACTTTCCAGAGCTCTTTTCCGGTTGTGGGACTAGTAAAAAGAACAGATTTCTGACCCTGTTAGCACAGGTACATGCTCAGATGAAGCCGGAGTTCACTTTGGGAATGTCACTTCAATGGTCATAAAGATCTCGTATAATGCCTTGCTGTCAGATAATGCACACGCGTAGTAAATGATACCGAAACTACATATATTACATATGGCTGCCACTTTCAATTTCTCACGATTCCAATCTGATGGATATCCACATATCGGCAATCCACAATGACCCAAGTGTGTTCAGATATAAAGGAAGCTCGCCTTGTTTAACAGTTAGAAATCGCCTTGTTAAACAGTTACAATTAGTAGTTATATGTATGGGCAACATTGACTGCTTCAGAGTAAGTTTTGGATTAAATTTACGGGGCGCCATATTGAATTTTCCCATGATCATTTGTACCAGTGATTATGCAGATATTTTCAAAATGAGCCCACTTGAATAAACTATCAAGTGTTAAAGATTGAGCCAGCTTCAATCTCCAATTACTAAGATTTCACGAAAAGTTTGATAAAATATCCTGATTTGAACCCACGTGACCTATTTGGCCTAAAAATGACCTTTAAGGTCAAAAGCGAGAATGTCATCCGGTCACATCTCAATCCCCACAACATGTAGAGTTGATTAAGCGTGGATGATTGCTTTTAACACGCGATGGCATCAAAAGTGTTTTTTCATCTCTTGGCTGGCCTACTAAACCATAAGAACGCCGTTATAGCCAAACCCTAATGCATCTTCCCCCGGTTTCCCCTACAGCTGCTCGGTATTCGAGTTCACCCATCGATAACCTCTATTGACAGCTGATCAATGATCATATCGGCAATCTCGGTTTAGACACCATGCCCCTTCCTGTGACGCTAATTTATTGGTGTAACATTTAATCTTTCACAGATAGTATTTTTCTTTTCCAGATAAGCATTGACTGTGTACCGTGGGCGTTTATAACACTCATGGATCTCCATCCCATCAAAATACTGGTTCACTTAATATATATTCAGACCTGTATTCCAGCTAATTGGGAGAATGCTGAAATTTTATACTATAGGTAAATACAATGTTAAAGCAATTCAGGGGATACCCTAAAAAGCGTAGGCTGTACTCTGCACCCTGAGCGGATACTCCGACTTTGGCGATGCACCGAGTGACTGGGATTACAATTATTTCAAGCTCAATCTGGAAGATCATAGGGAACACACAGTTTGTGCCAAATACCTCGCTGGAGGTCTAACAATACCCCAGCCACCAGTCAGATTTTTGGACTGGATTCCTGGCCGCGCGCACATCGCCGGATGTGACATCATATATAGTAAAATAGATGTTTGCCGAACCTTTCGATTACTTTTCAAGTCTGCATAATACCTCTGTTGACCTAGCGTTAAAAATAATTATCTGGAGATTATTTTCCCTGTTTATTTGGACAGAGCATATGAAAAGTAGTTCGCTCATGTGCAAAAATGAAGGCGTTGTTCGGCCGTATTCAAACTGAACCGTGCGTACGTGGGTTTCCCCCTATACGTCATAGCAAACGTAGTAAAGGTCAACTTCCGCTATTGGAGGCAGGGATGATAAATGGGCGTGTGAAATGGAACATGCGCTGTGGGAAGGATGAGTTTGTGCCAAGTATCACACCAAGTCGGAGAATTCCCCCTAAAGCACTCGCTGAAGGTCAGACTAATCGTTCGACGCCACCCCTCGCTCGTGATATCATCACCGGACGTCGCCTCCACGCCTGAATGAAGGAATGATATTTGATATGGCGCAACGCCCGCCACTGAGTATATATACATATGTCTTGTCAAATATGTGTAAATTTCTGTCTGTCATGTGTATTGTCTATATGTGTATTTAATGTATGTTTATGTATCTGCTTTTTAGCCCTATGGGCATAACAATAGCAATACAATTATCTAAATATACCTGAATGCATTTGCGTATACTTCGCCATCCATAAGATAGCTTGCGAATCCTGTGTCTTCATTATCGCGGAGCGATATCCGGTACTTTACCGTATTCTGTTCGGCCTTCATCCGGCGGAGAACAGACTCGAGAAATCTGATAAATTACAGGTTTTCATACCACTTCGGAAACAGACATTGCCTGGGCTTACAAAACATATAAGTATGAAAAACTTTCGTATCATCCAAGAGGTGTGGTATATCTGTAATTTTGAACAAGTAGGACACCACATGACTCGAAAATGGCGGGTTACGTTGGGGTTCAGCGCATGTCAGCTGAACGACTATCGTCTGGCCATTCTCAAAGAGAGCCGTGTCTACCCGGCGGGAGACCAAAGCGACTCTCATGTAAACTGGTGACATTTTTGAATCTCCAATCTCAAAGCGAGGCAGCATGACATCACTCGCTCGACCGGGACTATTCTCCCGCGGGTAGACACGCAAAATGGTACATCTTCAGAAAATTTATGACCTAACCCAAAGATCACAAGATCATTATTGTTTAGCATCATCAGATAAACAAGAATAGTACGATCAGACAACATGCAGGCGAAAATACGGTATAATTGACGTAATTCGTTGTTTTCCGCGTTTCAATCGTTGATCTTCAATGCAGAATCTAGGTCAACTAAATTTATGTCTGCTGCTTCAAACGAGTAGGCCATAAATAAAGTTCAACGTTCAGTTTTATTTTTTTAACAACAAAACTTGCATAATGATAGCAACAAAAGTACATATCATAGGGCGTGTGAACAGTACTATGTAGTGAATGAAGAACAGAAATGCTGCAACTGCCTTGCCCTGATCAAGTACATGTCACGCTAAGAACCTGGCATAGGTAATAAATTGTGTACCGTCTTGCGGTAGACACGGCTCTCTTTGAGAACGGATCGGAACTGTGCGAACTACTTCCTGTATTAGATAACTCGCTTTCAAGGCCAAGTATACATTTTCCAATTATATAGCCCACGTTATGTTTAGCAATTCGGTTCTTACTCGGCGGAGTCAGCAGGTCAATGACAAGGCGGATACAGACGGTGAAAATCATACGCCGCCTACTCACCCCCCAAATTTTGGGGGGATGGCTCCCATTTACACGTGAGACTCTTTCTCGCAGTAGGGAGTCTCGCGAGACGAGAATGTCGTCTG
>JAVTVY010003710.1:0-20091 GCA_036873755.1 Hanleya hanleyi | reverse complement strand
TGTTCCAAATTATGCCTAGGGTACCAGCAAAACCATATTAAATGGACTGATTTGGCATAATCAAGTGTACCAAGCATTTGCAGACGTTAGTGATGGTACAGTCAGTGGTGACAGTCAGCGGTGAATCAAAAAAACTTACACTGAATAGCTGCCTGCCCTGGATACCCATTGGGTCCTGGTTTATCTTGATGACATGTCGGTTCTGGAGTATGGCTTTGGACTCTGGTGGAATGCTGCGAAGATCATTGGACATAAACAGTGGTGAGGCCATAATTGCCCACATGGCCATTTGTGACTTCTGTTGCTCCAAGCTTAAACTAAAGTCTCCGATAATCAACTGAAATATTAAAGAACATAATCATAAACAGTTTAAGTTTTACATTTTACTTTTGAGTACAGAGCTGACATACACAGGTTTGAATGTTTTTCTTGTGCTCTCAAGTTTAACATTTACATACAAGAGACATTCATGGCATCAGACTATACCTCCTAATGTCAGATATACCTTCTGTTTGCACTGGGGGTGAAATCGTGGAGCGCAGCGTTTGTGTGCATGGCTCTTGGCCAATTAGCATCATCTGCTTTAAAAACGGGGTGGAGTGGGCTCAGCAGGACATAGCTAAACAAGATGTTGTACAGTGCGTTCTTGTGTAATAATTTAGCAAGCTAAACTGGATGCACTCCCATCTCTCTTATGCTCGGTGTGTTGATAAAAATCGATACAGACCAAATGCACATATGCACCACGTTTTCTGCACATTACCGTCAAAAACTGTGAATATGGGAGAATGACAAGAGAGGGTGTTGGGTAAATATTTTTGAATGTAACAACTGAATGACCTTGTAAGATATGTAATCTGAACATTGGCACAGCATACTGCACATGAAATCAACTCATACAAATAGTAGCTATAATGCTTATAAAATCAGAGCACTGTTGAATATTACATTAACAAGAAGTGACAATTTGAGTAACTGTAAAATATGAGACTGCTCGGTTAAGTCATGATCGAAGACAACAAATAATTATCACAATGGCAAACAGAGTATTTTACCATATCCGGATCGTTCCAGCCCCCAGGTCCTGCAGCCTCACTGAAATTATCCTTGTCATTACCGTAGTACTTGATAATTTGCACGACGCTATCCCAACTGTCCTGGATATCGCCATAGTTACGCCACATGTTGCATGTATCAGCGATTTGGGTATAGTTTGGCTGATAAGTGAGGAAGCAAGTTTCATCAGCCATATTTCAAATTAATATTTCATATGGCATATTCTCAGTCTGATCTGGTGGTGGTAATTATATAGTCAAAATTGGTGACTGGTAGGGCGAGCAGCAAAAAGAAAAGCCCTTTTCAAGATTACTGTGAATGTGGTATACATCCTAAAAGATCACCACAATACTGGCGGAATATTACCACTACAGGTAAAGTCTACAAGATTGATCCTGTACCACTTCAAACCTACAACTGTTTCACTTACCATTATAACATCAAAAGCAGGAAATTGAATGAAAGCAGGTAATAGGTAAAAGTTATTACCTACATATGTTTGTGTTACAGATAAAGATAACTGGATGATTCAACATGCACACACATATAGAATATGTCTTGCACAGCATGCTCTAGCATGTCTAGTAATTCTTCTGGCTGTGATATTTCTTACACCTATATCTACCCTACCATTGGCATTGCAGCAGATGTGTGAATGTAACCAGGAGTGGAGTAGCAATTCCAGGAGTCGAGTAACAACATTATCAGCCACATCATGGAGTTCCAATAACCTTACCATATCAGGGTCATTGAAATGTCCCGGGCCAGCGTATGCGCTGAAATTTCCCTGGTCTTTGCCATAGAACTGAATGATGGACAATACACTGCTCCATGAATCTTGAATATCTCCGTAATTCCTCCAGATGTTACAAGCCTCAGCTATCTTGGCATAGGGGGGTATGCCTTTCACCGTGAGATTCTTATCCGCATCTACATTGTGCTGAAATCAAGTGGGACTGGTAAAGTAGGATCTACAGTATGAATGTGCAATAGGCAAGTGAAGGCTAGTATTTAACACATTATGAACATGGTCAATGTTCATAGCAAACTGGAACTCCGCAGTATGTAGGCCATCTCTAACATTCTCCTGACTTAGATGGAAGAAAGAGTACTGATTAAATTTATATATAGGAATCCAAGAATGGTATTTACTCCAAGACAGCGTAATCAAGGCACTGGCACTCTACATGTATTAGTAAGTACAGTTTCAGAATATATAGGGTTATGGAGAGGCACCATGAATGGTTTAGCTTGTTCAGTCATGTAGGAGTTTGCAATGTTGTATTTCTTGTACAGGACAAATGGTAAAACCTAGGGGCAATGGTAAAATCTGTGGACAAATGGTCAAATCTGGGAACAAGAACCCAAGGGGCTTCAATATACGCCCGTATATCTGGAATTACATTGGTCCAAATTTCAAGGTTGTTTAATAGCCTTGATTCCAATTGGTAGCTAGAAATCCAGAGAAGGTCTACAATTTTGTGCTTCTGAGAATGTAACATATATCACATCTTATATTGAATGATAAACTAAAATGAGCTTAACTCTTGGTAACTAGTTAACCTTGGAACAACAGCCGAGAGCTCACATATCCCACACTGAAATCGACAATAGTTAAACACAAGAAAATAGTAATAGAAAATGGATTTCTCTCAGACACAAAAAATTTTCATGAAGGAAGAAGAAAGTGATGAAGTAAACCTTTGTTTTTGAGTTAATATTAAAACAGGTATGAAGGTCATAAAGGACCCCTCTCCCCGTTAAATTAGTAAATGTATGGTTTTTATTTCACAACAGTTTAACTAAATGTAGCTGTTTCAAACACGGCAGGCAACTCCACAGGACAAATGCCATATACATGTAGGGGAGAGAACTCTGAATATTCCAACCTAACACATATAGTCAGCTAAACTTGATTCAGTTTTGGGGGAATGTGACATTGACCTTTGACAAATTTATGTATGGCTCCTCTTTGCCATGCGAGTAAGGTACCAATCCATACCTTGAAACTAGAGATGATATCGCATGCACAACAAATGTTAACGGATGAACGGACAGAACCCACATCGCATTGCATGACCTCGTCTTCCACAGGCATATGAAAATTTGACTTCTAATGATTTTCTGATTTTGGAGTCACAGTGACCTTGACCTTTGACCTTGACCTAAATTTTGGTACACAACACATTGTCTTCCCTCAATGTATCAATGGACACAATAAAAATCATGATTTTTATGAATTTCATGATTTTGGAGGTCACAGTGACCTCGACGTTCAGCCTTGACCTACATTTTGGTATGTAACACATCAGGTCCCGCTAATGTATCTACTGACACAAAAAAAAGTCATTTTCAAAGATTTCTTGTTTCTGGAGTCACAGTGACCTTGACTATTGACCTTGACCTAAATGTTGGTACATGAGACACCCACTCCCCATAATTTCTCAATGGACACAAAAAATCATGATTTTTAACAATTTCACGATTTTGGGATCACAGTGACCTTGATCTTTGACCTTGACCTACATTTTGGTATGTGACACATCGTGTTCCCCTAATGTATCTACTGACACCAAAAAAAATATTTTTAATAATTCCCCGATTTTGGGGTCACAGTGACCTTTGACCTTGACCTAATTTTTGGCATGTGACACTTCATTCCCCCCTATTGAATCCACTCACAAAAACTTAGTAATTTTTAATGATTTCCTGATTTTTAGGTCACACTGACCTTTGACCTTGATTCTGGGGTCACAGTGATCTTGACTATTGACCTGTCCTAAATTTTGGTACATGACAAAACGGGCACCCATAATTTCTCAATGGACTAACAAAATCATGATTTTCAACAATTTCATGATTTTGAGGTCACAGTGACCTTGACCTTTGACCGTGACCTACATTTTGATATGTGACACATCGTGTCCCCCTAAGGCCTTTTTTTTTTTATTGATTGGTTTACGGATCCGCCGACCTTCATTTTGCCAATAGTGAAATAAAAATAAAATTGGATTTTCGATTTTTTATTTATTTCTGTCGTATCCGCCGATGTGTCACATTTGCTGACCTCTCTGTCGGAAGAATAAAAACATAAAATTCGCAATATTGGTGTCATTTTAATACTTGCTGTGCGTAAAACATCTTATATAAATTCTTCACGCTCGAGTTCGCACGAGTTCAACACTCTGCAGACATCTTGGTCTTGGAGGCGGGTTACTTCCCTTGGTTACAGTGGTGGTGGTTTCCGACTTCCATGTTACCTTCGGCTGTAGTTCGGGGACCAGACATGACATCATTTCAACGTAGACTCGTACCTAGCCCTCAACTCACACGCACCGTTGGGGTCTAGTTAGCGACAGGCATTTTGTATTCTCTGATTGGCTGAATTACCGGTCTAAATCTAGACCGGTAAATAGACCAATGTCAATATGTGTTGTTGTTGTTCGTGTGTATCTAGTGACCAGTACTCGTCTATGGTGCGATAAAGGGCCTTGAGCGCTACGGCCACCAATCCACCAAGTATTATATAGATCCTTTGTAAGATTTGATGAGCGATGAGCGATTATGATAGGTTTCCTAAATAAAGCCCTCGCTTCTACGACTACCACGACGTCCAGCAAGACGGTACATCTTCGGAAAATTTATGACCTATTCCAAGGTTCTTAGCGTGACATGTTCATGATCAGGTCAGGGGATTTGCAGCATTTCTGTTCTTCATTCAATACGTAACATAGTACTGTTCATACGACCTATGATATGTACTTTTGTTGCTAACATTATGCAAGTTTTGTTGTTAAAAAAATAAAACTGAACGTACTTGTAGGCCTACTCGTTTGAAGCAGCAGACATTATAAATTTAGTTGACCTAGATTCTGCATTGAAGATCAACCATTGAAACGCGGAAAACAACGAATTACGTCAATTATACAGTATTTTCGCCTTCATGTTGTCTGATCGTACTAGTCTTGTTTATCTGATGATGCTAAACAATAATGATCTTGTGAACTTTGGGATAGGCCTAGGTCATAAATTTTCTGAAGATGTACCATTTTGCCGACGTCCAAACAAGCATGGAGGGGCATTGTGGGTGGAGAATACCATGGGCCAATCACTGTGCAGTGCTGATTTAAAATGCCCGTCGATAACTAGTCTCCATAGAGCGATAGCGAATTGGAGCTGGGTACGAGTCTACATTTCAACGGCGCAGTGTTTGAAGCCAAGATGGCGGGTTCGGCCTCGCGGTGGTTTTCACTGACGCTTAGACAGGACGCGACCGTCCTTTTCAAGGGCTTTGTCGGTCCAGTAACTGCTGGGACGGTGGGGGACTTGGTCTTGAAGGAGATCAGTGACAACTGACGACATATCTGCCGGCCTGTCTGTCCAAAATAACAGCAGGAAACATGACTTGTCCTGTCAACACCCCTATTGAAGTGTTGGTTTCACGCAAAGCGACTGATATTGTCGCTTGGTTGAAGGAAACGTCCGTCATTGATCTTTTGGTAAATGTCTTGTAATTATTACACTGGCTATTACCTGGATTTGACATATCATTTTTTTTTTTTCTTACCGCCCTCTCGTGTCTAAGAAGTTTGTCAGAAAGTAAAAATAAATAAAGTGTGGAGGCTTGATTTTATTTTTATTTTTTTTCCATCCTCCACCTGGACATTTTTGCCAGAAAAATCCGTAAACCAATTAATAAAAAAAAAGAAGGCCTAATATATCTACTGACACAAAGAAATGTTATTTTTAATAATTTCCTGATTTTGGGGTCACAGTGACCTTTGACCTTCGACCTTGACCTAGATTTTGGTATGTGACACTTCATTTCCCCCTATTTGAATCCACTCACAAAAAATTTGAAATTTTTAATGATTTCCTGATTTTTCGGTCAAACTGATCTTTGACCTCTGACCTTGACCTACATTTGTATGCAACACATCGTCTCCCCTTAGGGCATCCACTCACCAAAAATTTGAACTGTAGATAAACACGAGATTGATCTAATCAAAACCCCTCGGCTTTCCCCAAGTGATTGAGACCCATGTGTAGTGTGAATTGGGGAACAGATAGTTCTATGTGGGATGATTAAGATATACCAGTAGTTGGTTGCATTCAGGCATATAGGACAGAAATAGAAAAATTATATATCTGTAAAGAGGCATAACTTTGTAAAATATGGGTCGAGGGGTGCCACTTTCGACAGGCGTCTGACTTAGCACTCTGTAAAATAAGAATCGAGACAAATAAGCTGTACCAAACACGGATCTGCAGATATAACTTGTACATTCAGCTACAGATAACAAAATCGGAGATTATTACATCCGAAAGGGGCATAACTCCATAAGCAAAGGCGAGTAATACTTTGTTGGCTTGTAGAATACAACAATAAGTTTCCAAAATATAGTAGCTATACCGAACACAGTTCTGCAGATATAGTTGGTTACATTCAGGCATATAGGACAGAAATAGAAATTAATATATCAGTAAAGGGGCATAACTCTGTAAAGTATGGGCCGAGGGGCGCCACTTTCGATAGTCGTCTGACTTAGCACTACTGTAAAATAAGAACCGAGACGAATTAGCTGTACCGAACACGGATCTGCAGATATAACTTGTACATTCAACTACGGATAGCAAAATCGGAGATTATTACATCCGAAAGGGGCATAACTCCATAAGCCGAGGCGAGTAATCCTTTGTTGGCTTGTAGAATACAGGAATATAAATAAGTTTCCAAAGTATAGTAGCTATATCGAACACAGTTCTGCAGATATAGTTGGTTACATTCAGGGATATAGGACAGAAATAGAAATTAATATATCTGTAAAGGGGCATAACTCTGTAAAGTATGGGCCGAGGGGTGCCACTTTCGATTGGCGTCTGACTTGGCACTCTGTGAAATAAGAACCAAGACGAATAAGCTGTACCGAACACGGATCTGCAGATATAACTTGTACATTCAGCTACAACTAACAAAATCGAAGATTATTACATCCGAAAGGGGCATAACTCCATAAGCCGAGGCGAGTAATCCTTTGTTGGCTTGTAGAATACAACAATATAAACAAGTTTCCAAAATATAGTAGCTATACTGAACACAGTTCTGCAGATATAGTTGGTTAGATTCAGGCATATAAGACAGAAATAGAAATTAAAAAATCTGTAAAGGGGCAGAACTCTGTAAAATATGGGCCGAGGGAAGCCATTTTCGATAGGCGTCTGACTTAGCACTATATAAATAAGTATTGAAAATTTGGTGGTTGTGTCTCAAGCGGTTTTGCCTAAAATGCGGTAACGGACGGACGGACGGACGGACGTACGGACATACAGACGGACGGACGTACATGGCGACGACAATACCCCGAGGCCAAAATGGCCGAGGGGTAAAAACTGTCAATGATCAATGATTTCATGATTTTAGGCAACAGTGACCTCTGACCTCGACCTCAATTTTGGTACGCGACACATCGTCTCCACCTAGCGTATCCACTCACAAAAAATTGCAACTGTGTATAGAAAATGTTCACAGATATAGACCGGACACGAACACTTCAGTGATTTCTTGTTTTTTGGCCAGTGACCTTTGACCTCGACCTTCATTTTGGTACGCGACACATCGTCTCCCCATAGGGTATCCACTCACCAAAAATTGGAACTGTAGATAGGAAACTGTCCCAGATATAGACCGGACACGAGAACCGGACAGACGGACAGACAGACAGAAACCGCCATCACATAATACGTCCGCCTTTTGGCGGGCGTATAAAAATAGGTCAAATCTGTGGGACAACGGGTAAAATCTGGGGACAAAGGGTAAAATCTGGGGACAAACGCAGGTGTTCTGATTTACATGTTCAGTATACCTTCAGGTCTCATGCATATTGCAGGAATAATCCAACACTCTGTAAATATGGAAGCGAAACACTCTGATTACAGGTTTCCATCCAATCAGAGAAGGTAGATTTTGCATAAATTAAAGATGGGAATCAACTTTTCCACCCAATCAGTGAAATTGGTTCATTATTGTAGTTTCTTGATGTGTGGATGATGTGTAAGTTTCATATGAAGTACTAAAACCTGTATATCAGAGATGTAGATCATTAATGATTTTGAATAAATTAAAAATGGTCACCAAGTATGTTTCCGCCCAATCAGAGAAACCGGTTCTGTCATTCATTGTCTCTGATGCATCGATGATGTGTACAAAGTTTCATATTGAACACTTGAACGTTATCAAAGATACAGATCATTAATGATTTTGCACAGATTAATAGATTTCCGCTCAACCAGAGAAACCAGTTCTGTCAGTCATCATTTGTCTCTTGATGCATCAATGATGTAGGCTATACCAAATTTTACATCAAGCACTTTAACTGTATCAGAGCTAGAGATCATTAATGATTTTGCATAAATTAAAGATGGCCGCCCATTCTTCCCACCACTCAGAGGAACTGATGTGGTTATTCATTGCAAGTCTCTTGATATATCGATGCTGTATACCAGGTTTCATATTGTCTGGGTCTTTGTGTCATTGAAAAGGCACATGTCTAGACACATTGTTGTCCCCAGACTTGGCTATTGTATCCCCAGAATTGGCTATTGTATGCATTGTCTCGTAATTCTTACATAAAGTATGAACCAAACATTTAAATGGTATCAGAGATATACATCATTAAAGCTTTTGCATAAATTAAAAATGGTCACCAAGGTTTTCACCCAATCAGGGAAACCGGCTCGGTCATTCCATTTTCTTGATTTATCGATGATCTCTAGAAAGTTTCACACTGAACAGCGAAATGGTATCCAAGATACTAAGATTAATGGTTTTGCATAAATTAAAGATCATGGCCACCAAAGTTTGCACCCAATCAGGTCCAGATTCAATAGGGTTCTGAGTCACAAGCATATGGATGTGCACTGCAAGTTTGGTGTGCCTAGGTTAAGTCATTCTAAAGATATCTCGGTAATGAGAAAGCTGTGACGGACAGACGGATGGAAGAACGGATGTACATGGCGACGACACTACCCTTTGGCCAAATTTTGTCCGAGGGGTAAAAACTGAATTTGTGTATTGACTTGCAGATCTCTGCATAATTTTGGTAGATACTTCATGTAGGAAGCTATTGTCTGGGTCTTTGTGTCGCTGAAAAGACAAGTCCAGACACACTGTTGTCCTCAGACTTGACTATTGTATGCCTTGTCTCATGATTCTTACATGGAGTATGAACCAGAATTTTGTGGCACTACAATTAGCTTTCCACACATATGCTATATGACACCAAAAAAAACACAGCACAATTAAATCAAATTTGTTTTTGTTTTGTTTTTTTTCCAGATTTTCCACCTCAGTGACCTGGGCTCCGATCATCTGCCCTCACAATTAATAGGGTTCTTAGGAATCATAATAATAGGATCTACATCTCACGGATATTAAAGGTACGGGGGGGGGTGGGCGGGGGGGGTATACCTGAAGTTTAGTACCAATCCAAGACATAAGAGAGGCAATATCACACAGACAAAGAACAAATATACCTTGCTTAAAATTAATAGGCTTCTTGCATGCAATGCATTTGAGACAATGCATTTAGCATTTTCCCTATTGATGGGCATATACAAATGGATTTAAATATATCGGTGTAAAACTCATGTTGTAAAGGATAATGGTAATATCAGGATATAATTGTACTTTAGTATAGAGCTGTGTGAATATTGACAAATCAGCGAGATTTCTGGTGCAGTTGGGCTCAGGATAAAATACATGTACATGGGGAATGGTTCTGACATTTGCAGGACAGATTTTTTAGTATACATGTACAACATAACACAGCACACAGGCATGACAAACAGACAGACAGAATAAACAGAGAGTACATGACAGGCAGCAGGTTTAGCATTATTTTGTATTGACACAGAGCAAAGCTGACAGAATGGCATGGATAAACTTAAAGAAACTTATTTCAGCAGTGAGCAGTGAACATGATGAAACACTCCAAACTGCCTAAAATGTAATATCACAACACACAAAGCAAGCTATTATCGTAAATAATAAATGCACTGTTCCATTGGATATTTCAAGCCACTCTCCCACATACTCGAATGCTAGAAAAGCCAAAATCACACCTCTGAGGCTCTTACAAGCAGATTTGTGGAAACTACACCATAAAATCGCCACCAACAGATCAGATAAAGAATATTATTAACTGAGACATGGAATATTAATCTTTTAGTCAATGAAGTCAATAATGGTTTGAAAGTATAATGAAATTATGTATAAACAGATTGAATGTTCAAAATTTAATAATGTTATAAGCAATTACCGTATGCACTGAACTGAAATTTAATGTAAAAAGACAGAAATGAAGATAATACGGTTCATAACAAAGATATATAATTGCTTCAACACTTACAATAATTGATACAGTTAAATCTGTCACATGTGATAGATAAGAGGATGGAGGAGGGGAATAGAACCATAATATCCAATGCAGAACATTTCAATATATGGTGAAATGAACCAGTTCAGGGTTAAATTGAAGAAAGCGAGCAGGCATTTTATCAACTTCAATGCCAAGGAAGTAAGAAGTCAGAGTGAACCTTATAATCCAAAATTGTGCACCTATATCATTTAGAATGTGTTACCGAGCATGACAGAGGTCTATTACCAAGGCAATATAAACTTGGCTCAGAAACTTCTCTGCCACTTGTCAGTTTCACTACAAATTCTAGTTCTGTATGTACACCTTTATCAGATGATGTCGAGATCTATTCAAAGATATCCTCTGCAATAGCATTCAAATCCATGGCCGATGTTGGTTCCATCACAGTAAACAAGTTCACAGCAATGACAGAAATATTCACCATGCCAAGAGGTATCAATGGTGTTATTGATGTTTTAGTCACGCTATGTTCATGAACAACTCAGCCAAGTTTACATATATTACATGTACATGTACATGTAGTCTATCTCTGCTATGCTGGGTACCAGTGCAGAGTCCATGATGTTTATGGGGGGGGGGGGGGGACCTTTCATGGGGACTGTATAGACATTTATTACCAGTGGCTATGCGACACTGGGCCTGGGGAGCAGATGTAGGATGGGGTTGGGGAATGGGTTGCACAGCATCGTGGATGGTGTGCCCAAGCAAAACCAAACCAAACCATAGACCTAGTAGCACTCTCCCCGCTAAAGGAGGAGAGACCTAGTGGTATATGTATATCATTAAGGAGGACACATTCGACCAGAAAATGTAGCACACAATCTTGCTCGGCAAACGAATCGATCAACCAAATGTCAAGCCACATACCTTAAATACTTGGGAAGGATCCCAGTATGCTTACAACCATGATCATCTCAACAAGTACTCCTTTCTGGGGTCTTTTCTCTCACACCTGTTCCGTTTTCTCCTCGACTCCGTTTCAACTTTCGAAGTTGGTCGAAAGCGCATGCGTCAACTAACCGGATAGTGAAAGTGTCCTTGATCACGGTCTTTATCCAAACAGATTTCTACCAGAGCCAACGATCTCTACCCTTAATAAAACTATATCCACCGGTTTGTGGAGCAACAAATTGTTAGAGGTTTGCGAGTAGCATGCCCATTCAAGGCTAAATAATCCACCAAGCACCGAAAAGTTCTGTAAACCCCACTGCTCATAAACCCATAATAATAGCTGGTGGAGATCATTGTACAGATGATAAGAGATCTGTTTGGATAAATACCGTGATCATGTCACTATCGCTATCATCAGATTAATTGATGCAAGCGCGTCTGACCAACTTCGAAAGTTGAAACTGAGTCATGTCACTATCGCTATCATCAGATTAATTGATGCAAGCGCGTCTGACCAACTTCGAAAGTTGAAACTGAGTCGAGGAGAAAACGGAACAGATGTGAGAGAAAAGACCCCAGAAAGGAGTACCCGTTGAGATGATCGTGGTTGTAAGCATACCGTGATGCTTCCGAAGTATTTAAGGTATGTAGCTTGACATTTGGTTGATTGATTTGTTTGCCGGGCAAGATTGTGCGTTACATTTTCTGGTCAACTTGTCCTCCTAATTGACATACTACTAGGTCTCTCCTCCTTTTAATAGCGAGGGGAGAACTACTAGGTCTAACCAAACCACTAGTATTTCTAGAGCTTGAATCCACCAATAATCCAATTCAAGTCGCATCCTACATCCACACAACCAACAGATTCCTTTGCTAGTACTGTTCTCTTGTGGAGTTTCCTCCATAACCAACTGGGCAGGGTTCATGCACATGCATCTGTAATACGTGAGACTTAGTGGTCATAATCAGATGGAATTTCCTTCAAAACCAACACGAACATGCATCTAATGGTTGTTCAAAGTCTGAATGAATGTGTAGACTGTATTTTTTTAGTTTTATCAAGACATAAAACTGCTTATAAATTGACCATTCTTCATGTTCTTGGAATGAAACAGAGTTCTTCTGGTTCAGATGAGTGCAAAGTAACAGATAACTTACACACTGGGTAATATTACTCTTACATCCAGCATATTTGACATTTACATGTTTCACATATAAAGAGCAAACATGCAAAATATGTCACTGTTGCAATTCTTCTGTGATTTCACACAGATCTACATGTATATAGCGAAGCAAATCATTGGTAAATAGAAATATATCCTTTGTTACAATATATAAATCTCCCTTCACCAGCAGTTACATGCAAGACAAATCAGACACAATAGAAAAGACCACATCACAGATCATGCAAAGACAAAATCAGAAAAGTTTAGACAGATACAAGTAGGAGTCCTGCAGAACCATTTTCCATGGATGTGAATAAGATTATTTTGACAAGGGCCCTATGTACCTGATGTATGGTGTGTGAGGAGTGTATTCAGATTCTGGCATAGTCATCCTACATTGTACCAGTTTGCATATCAATTGCATGATGTGGTGTACATGTACAAATATGATGCTTGGCATAATGCATAACTCATATATAAATGTGTATTTGTGACTATTTTTTTAAATATCACACAGTGACAACCCACAGTGAATATTTTTGATTAGCAGGGTGAAAGAGAGTTTTGACATTCACCTCAGGGTGGATTATTTCTCATTCTGACCTTAGGATTCAGTTTGTCACCGAATTTTGTGAATGTGATAGAAGAAAGTCAGGCAAATATTGAAGCCTTTTTTCATCACCGATACCAGTTTGCTGTGAGCACTATCAGTATAAAAATTAGGACTTGCACATGGAAAACTCATAAAACATTAATTCGCTTCAGAGATGTCAGATAAAATTATATTGACACAGATGTAACGTCTTTAATTGTTATCGTTTACAAAATTAAAATTAAAATTAATCCAAACTACAAATTTTTTATAATATTTTCCAATGTCCATTTGTGGCATATACATGTATAGCCGTTCAGAGAGACAAACCAACCTTAGATCCTATAGTAATGTATGCAGGCCAGCTGCAAGCATATAAAATTGGACGTCCAGTTCTGTTGAGGAACTGTCCCATAGTTGGATAACCTGAGGGTGACACATACATGTACATTATTAAATAAACTAAACTTGACTAAGGGGCTCTGTCTTGAAGTAAGGTCTCTCACGGGCTGTTTGCAATCAGTTCTTCAGTGCCAGCTGAAAATTAATACACTTTCTTCTCTCATATTGAAGAGAGAAAGAAAGAATAGATAGAGGGGAACTCCTAAGGAACCTGGGCCCCCGCACCATTCCCCATTCATGCCATTCCATGAGAGCCCTATTAAATCCTACTGTCTACATGTACATGAGATTCTAGGAATAACAACATGTCACGTACCACTGTCATTCTGTGGTGTGTATAATCTTGGTTGTAAGTGCCATGGTCAATGATATATATTACAAGACATTATGAAGTTGATGGATTCAAGCTCGTTCCCATAAAAATCACAGAGAAGAAATAGGCCAAAAACAAAATTACTGACATCATCGGGAGAGATATATTGGGGAACAGGGTTAAGGACGTGGGTGAGCGGAACAGCCCCCAACAAACCTTGATACCCGCGGATTGCTGATAGGCGGGCCACTCACATGAATACAGAATAGGCCTCCCAGTTCTGTTCAGAGCTTGGCCCATTACAGGATACCCTAGGATAGTATTCAAGAGGGTGCATGACAAATTAAAATTGAATTTTATGCCCCAAGAGATGCTTAATTTGATGGATTCAACCTCCGTTCTGTAAGAAATCCAGAGAAAAAATTTAGCCAATGATGAAACTATAGGCCTATACGGACATCAGGGGTTGGAAAACTGGTGCCAGGGGGATGAGATGCGAGTAAGATGAACAGTCAGTCCCCAACAAACCTGAATACCCTTTCGTTGTTGATAAAGGGGCCACTCGCATGAATACAGAATAGGTCTCCCAGTTCTATTCAGAGCTTGGCCCATAACAGGATACCCTGGGGTGGTAATCAAGAGGGTAGATCAGAAATGAAATTTACTGTGGTCAACAGAAGAATTACAGTGTACTACATGTATATTCATCCATATAGCAGTTAGTTTAATGTCTCCATCTCAATAACTATGATGTACACTAAGTTGATTTGACATCTGGCATATCTAGTATAAAATTGACTGGACAAATTACACGTAATAGAGGGAATTTGGTAGATTTATGATTGCCAACATACTTTCACATGTAATGCACAACATTAGTTCATATGCTGTGCATGTTTAGTGCTGTGAGAATAATCAGTTGGAGAAATCGTGAATTATCTTCCAAGCTAGATTACTCAGGGACTAGCAAACTCCTCCATTCATGCACCTTCTTGTCCATTCATCTATTTTCAGATGCTCTGGGGCCAATTCCATGTGCATGAACCAGAAATCCTGGTACTCGCTCATCTAATCCTTGTACTCGCGAAGTATTCCACTGCCGCGGACAGATTCCATGAGCTCGCACCAGTTCTCCCCTTGAGCCTTTCCACCGAGCAATCAGAAACATCACTTTCCATAAAACAAGCTGAGTAGCTAGCAGGTCCTCCGCCAAGTAGCCTGTTTGAGAGCATACAGCATATACGCTTCCAATATCTCCTTAAATATAACTTGGAAAGTTGATATGTGTATGTGGAAAGAGATGTTCATCTGGAATTGTTGAGACAATTTGAGGAGGTTTGGGAAGCAGTAATGGGTAGTGCAACACTGGAAAGTCTGTAGTTGTATATGGATTTGTGGATCGTGAGGTTTATAAATCGATGAGTGGAATAGATCAAGATATCGCGTTCACAATTACAACACATATAAGGGAAGTGGGAAGAGGTGCTGACATACTGACTGCGTCATATGACTTCACAGAATAGTCTTCTGGTAAACCTATTCTAAAGCACATACCAAGAATCTAACGATTCGTGATATGTGTTGTATCTCAGGTACGCTTTTATTGTACCTGTTCATGTGGCAACATGGATGATATGACCACACGGCCCTAGCACCGGCATAAGCGGTATGAGATACAAATCTAGAGAGCTATGATGGAAATGCTCTGACAACTTGTATACTGGTAATTGGTGAGCTGTTTCGCTGTGACAACTCGTACATTGGAGATTGGTGAGCTGTATCGTCGTCAGATGTAAATGACAGCAATTAACACAAAAGACTAGTCTGTAAGGCCCGATGTCGACCCAGCATCAACTTCCCACAAATGCCAACATATATCAAAGACCAAATGGGTGAGTGAAATCCAAGATGGTCAATGGCAGCCATCTTGGATTACATACTACCTCAATGAAAATCAATACCAATCGCTGTCTAACTGATGTGAAGCACCGTCTCGAGTTTGAAGTTGATTGGTCAAATTGTTGTCGAGATATCACGTTCACAAGATCCGAGACGGATGGAATCCAATATCGTCAATGGCAGCCATCTTGGATTATGTACCTCAGTGAAAATCAATACCAATGGCCGTCTAATTGATGTAAAGCACATTCTCAAGTTGGAAGTCGATTGGTCCAACTGTTCTCGAGATATCGCGTTCACAAGATGTGGGATGGACAGAATCCAATATGGTCAATGGCAGCCATCTTGGATTATGTACCTCAGTGAAAACCAATACCAATGGCCGTCTAACTGATGTGAAAAACCTTCCCAAGTTTGAAGTGGATTGGTTGATTTATTTTTGAGATATCGTGTTAACAAGATGTGGAACGGAGTGAATCCAATATGGTCCATGGCAGCCATCTTGGATTAAGTATCTCAGTGAAAATCAAAACCAATGGCCGTTTAACTGATGCGAAGCACATTCTCAAGTTTGAAGTGGATTGGTCAAACTGTTGTCGAGATATCGCGTTCACAAAATGTGGGATGGACAGAATCCAATATGGTCAATGGCAGCCATCTTGGATTACGTACCTCAGTGAAAATAAATACCAATGGCCGTCTAACTGATGTGAAGAACCTTCCAAAATTTGAAGTCGATTAGTTGAATTGTTCTCGAGATATCGTGTTCACAAGATCTGGGACGGATGGAATCCAATATGGTCAATGGCAGCCATCTTGGATTACGTACCTCAGTGAAAATCAATACCAATGGCCGTCTGACTGATGTGAACAACCTTCCCAAGCTTGAAGTTGATTGGTGGAATTGTTCTTGAGATATCGCGTTCACAGGATGTGGGACGAACAGAATCCAATATGGTCGATGGCGGCCATCTTGGATTACGTACTTCAGTGAAAATTAATACCAATGGCCGTCTAACTGATGTGAAGCACCTTCTCAAGTTTGAAGTCGATTGGTCAAATTGTTCTCGAGATATCGCGTTCACAAGATGTGGGACGGACAGAATCCAATATGGTCGATGGCGGCCATCTTGGATTACGTATCTCAGTGAAAATGAATACCAATGGCCGTCTAACTGATGTGAAGCACCTTCTCAAGTTTGAAGTCGATTGGTCGAATTGTTCTCAAGATATCGCATTCACAAGATGTGGGACGGACGGAAGGACGGACGGAGGGACGGACGGAAGGACGGACGGCTAGCATTTCCAAGTCCTCCTACCACTTCGTGGTGGAGGACAAAAAGGCATTGATGTAACATGCATGTAATACCGACACTTTGATATGGTGTATAAGTTAATGGAGAAGAACAGACTCTCTTCTCTGCCATGACAGTGCAGCCAAAGTCTCTGACTAGATCCGTTGACAATATCTGGGCCGAGCTGACACAGAAAGACCCTGAATATTGGTGAAAATCTGTTCCAGCACATGGAACTTTGTATACAGGTGAGGACTATTTCAAGAGCGCAAGGATTGAAGTGTCAAGATTTCTAGTCCAAGCACAGAATCAGTCCCAAACACCCAGAAATAAATGGATGGACAAGTAACTGAGGTGTATGCATGAAGATGTTCGCTAGTCCTGTTACTTTTAGACCTGCAAGTCTCCAGGACAGTCCTGATGCAGCAATACATACATGTACATGTAATTACAAGTAATAATACTTAGCAATATGCTTACTGCAATCATGAGGAACTTAGTCAATCTAATATTATAGTAATTTTGATCAGGGTTTTAAAATTAAAGTATGGTGCTATATTTTAATGTACATACCAACAGGCATATCAGCAGGATCAGAGTAACAGCCATCAAATTTCAGCAGATCCACTTCCCAATCAGCAAATGTCTGTGCATCTATTGACATGTAGAACTCACTTCCAGGAAAACCCCCACATGTATGAGTGCCAAAGTCTTCATAAATTCCCAATTTTAAACCTTTGGAATGTACCTAAATTAAAATTAAAAAAAGACCAACTAGATATTAGCAACATAATGTCAAGTCTAACCTCAAGCATATCAATTAAGGAGTGGAAGAATTTTATGGCTGCAAGCTTCATGTATGAAATATTAAAGGTTGTAGCTGAAATGTATATACAGCTTTACATTTTTCAGGGTTATACATGTAGCTTAACCAATTTCACCAAACTTGCAGAAGGAAAGTACACATATGTACTAGTATACACAAACAACTGATGGTAGTTTCACTACATACACATATTTATACACAACCTACATAATTAGCAAGAGCTTTCATTCCGCTGGGGAATCTGTCTGGATCGGGTTGTAGTCGGCCCTGAGCATCACGTTCCTTGGACAGCCAGCAGTCATCAATGTTGACATATTCATATCCAACATCCTTATAACCGTCAGCCACTATATGATCAGCCATCGCCATGAACAACTTCTCACTGTTAATTTCAATCAATACAATTATTTATAGTGTATGGTAGAATGCAATACTAATTCTGAAGTTCCCGCCTACATCCATGTACTAAAATCAGACAACGGAGTGTATACTGGAAGTGATTATCGTACAAAAATATTATATGTTCAAGAACAGTACTTTTGGGGTTTTCGTTAACATTATTCGAATTATCATGTTAAATTTAATGGTGAAATGCAAAGGTTTATAGATTTTCCTTGGTATATTTTATATGGATTGAATAATCATAGAAATATTGATCTATAATGCATATACCGTAAACGAGATTGTATCCCAGGTTAAATTTGAATTATTTTGTGTGCTTGACACTTTCAAAAAAGCCTACCCAAAGCCCAGATGAATTCGGAATTGCAAACCATCATTCCATCTTTCCTTGCATTTCACCTTTAAACATGTTAAAGGGTCTAATACATTTATCAGGTACATGTAGACTGATCAGAATGAATGATGAGTATATTTAATCGCAAATGGAGGACTCGTGAGGGGCTTGCATTGTCTGAATGTCTTTGTGTCACATATTTTTTTTTTCATTGTATGCATGTGATTTCAGGAGTGAGTGAGAGATTGAAGGATGATTGGCCTTGTACAAAATGAATCTCCTCTACAGTTAAATAAAGTATGATTACAATCACGATGTAGTAAATGTACTAGTGGTATTATAGTGCATTGGCATTATTTTGCTGACATGAAATCTGAAAGCATTGATGCAAGTCATATGACGTATAAAATGACCATGTGCTAGAAACTACTTTAGATGTCAGCTGAAAATGTTGAAATTGAGAGACAGTGAGTCAATCCCAGGATCAATGAGTCAATCTCAGGATCAATGAGTCAACCCCAGGATCAACAGATCAAAGAGATTGATCATTTTCCTCAAATTAAAATAAAATAAAATTTCAAGTCAGTATAGACTGAACCATCTCACTTACCCAATGCAGTTGTCAGGGTCATCTTTACAGTCTATATTACATCGAAAGCGTTCCCATGACAACCAGCCCATCGGGGGAGTCCTCGCTAATCCATTGTCCAATGCATGGACCATTGTTAGGGAAACCACCAATACCACCAGAAAATTCATATTGGAGTACCGGTATATGGAAACCTGTTTTGAATAAGGTACATGTGTATGTAATAACGTATGAATACTGAAACTATATATTGCTGTTGAAATCACAGAGCTGCCAAGTTGGACTGATTAAATATCTTGAGTCTATGCGAGCGCAAAGCGCGAGCATTCGCCCTAGGCGTATGGTCTGGGGCTCGCCTAGGGCCCCAGCCGCTAGAGCTCTACAGATGCTCAGAAATGCATTTGGGGCATTTTGAGGCAATAAAATGACATCAGAGATTAACACACTTTCACGGAAAAAAGCAGACAAATTTCTTAATTACAGCAATTTTAATGAGAAAGTACGCGCCACAAATAGGCAAGACTATGAGTAGTCGCCCTTGGCTACAATTACGCGCCCCAACTACTATTATTTGCCCGAAGATACGGACCTCGTCGATTCTGGGACAAAGTGCGCGCTAAGAGCTAAAAATGTTTCATCGGACACTTCGCATCTATGTTTTATCATAATTAAAACCATAATTTGCCCAATCTCTGATTTTGAGAGAATAAATTCAGGGCCGTAGCCTGGGTTTACTGAGGGGTGATTCGCCTTCACTCCAAAAGGGCACATCAGGGGGTTCGCTGTATGGGAAAAAGGGCAAATAGGGGGTTCGCTTCAGTTTGAAAAGGGCATTTATATGAGAAAAATATATAATATTTCCGAAAGGGGGGGGTTTCCCGAACCCAAA
>JAVTVY010003709.1:0-39519 GCA_036873755.1 Hanleya hanleyi | reverse complement strand
TCTATAAAAATGAAGCGGGCATTCTCTCTCGTCGACTTTATGACAAAGAGATGATTACAATTTCGACATCGTAAACTATCCCTTTCTGGATAGTAATATTCCAGTGGGACCTGCATATGGCGTATACATATCTCGCTTAGTAGCATTTGCTAGATCTGTGTTAAATGTGATGATTTTAATCAACGTCACAAAACATTGTTGCAGAAACTTATAAAACAGGGCTATTCCACCAAGCGCCTCCACTCAAAGTTTCTCAGATTTGGCGATACATATCGCATGCTGATAGCAAAATACGAACGTAGCGTGCAGATCTATGGCGCTACGTTTCGTAACTTGTGTCTAATTCCGCTTAACCCGGGGCTAGGGGCCGTATGAACCCATGTACTTCAAGATCCTCATGGTACTCCGTATGAACAGTCTTCAAATCAAGCGTGACTAGGTACATGTCTGTTTTTTTTAGATGACGACTCTATAACGAATATTATGGATTAAGAATACTGATCAGCATTACGATTGTAATGTTTTGGAACATCATGATGTCTTGCCGGCATCATTGAAAATTGTTGACCGCTTCTCTTGCAGGAAACAAGCTATGTTTATGTATGTATTTTTGTCTTTTTGAATTTGGTGCTAATACTGTTATATGGAAATGGAATAGGTCTTTGGATTATGGACGCGGATATTCTCTAATGGACGACGGCTGGATTATGAATGACGGACTAGACGCTTGTAATTAGAATTGGACATGATACCGGAAGAATTTCTCCAGGCAACTTGATGGTTCTGTGCCTGCAATTAAAAGGTGATGTCCGTCACCATTTAAAGGTGATGGCTCTAACTCATTGCCTTTTAAAGGTGATGGTCAGATCATTTTTTCTGACTGTGTAAACTTAGAAGGTTAGACAATTATCCAAGCCAAGTGCACCCAATATAGTAAACTAAACAGTATTTTGTGCTAAGGCATAAAGACCTGACAGAATAAAATCAGGCTTAAAACAATATCAACATGGGGTTCTATCCAACAGCAATAAGAACGGAAAATTTTCAATCCGGGGTTATTTTTCATGCATTAGACAGGCAAATAGAAATAGAATCATAAACAGAATTATCGAAGATCGAAGAGGAAAGGGAAGTTGCCTAAAGTTTTCTTGGGTGATTGGAGATGAACGTGCAATGGAGAATTAAAACTAATAGGATATCTTTGCTGATTCGGAAATTGAGCCTGATATATCACTTTCTTTTTGCTGAAATGATGGGGCATTTGCATGTGTGCCAAATAGTCAGGTGGCTTAGCGAAATTACCGTTACAGGTCGGATAAAAGCACCAAATTTGGCAAATAGCTCTCTTTATGCTTATTATTCAATTTTAGCCTAGGAGCCCTCCTGAATTTTTCGGGATTTCCAAAATCCAAGATGGCCGACATGTATGATAAAATCTTTGGTTATAGGAGACACGAGGAGGCCACATAGTTCAAAAATAAAGGTTCTGGGGCCATTTAACCTGGTTTTAGACATGCATAGCAATGCTTCCAATACACTACTATAAACTGCATTCACTTTCTCCCGCTGGAGGACGAATATCGATATATTGGAGTAGTATATAAAGGTGAAATTCCCGTGCATTGGGGCTGAGGCTGATGACGTCATGTGGAGCTTACATGTACGTCATTTGCGGATCAAAGGTCACTTCCGGGTCAAAGGTCACTTCCGTTGCGAGGTCACGTTCGAACCAAAGATCACTTCCGGTGATGCGGTCACTTCCGGCACCGGTTGATAAGTCCCCAGTTAACGTGAATTGGTATCTAAAATTGGTCACGTCAATGTTAATGGAGCAGTCACTTAGCCTGAATCACTGGGAATATTTGGGAATGTCCGGAGGGCTATTGACCTTAGAGGTCACTCCTATCTTGCCCCGTCAATGTTCTAGCCATATATGCAGCGAGAGAATGGAAGTCCCCTTACATAGCAATACACGTAACGAGAGAAGGGAATCCCCATGACCCTAGTGGGATTAGAACCAGCAATGCGTACACCAAAGGTTGGCACTTTATCCAATTGACCGCGAGTCAGTACATGATAGGAAAGGTTGAAAATAGCATGATACATCTCGAGTACTAGAGGGCGGGTCCCCGACATATGCTTCTATGTCCAGCCAAAGAGGCCCATTGGGAACCCACCCATGGACATTTTTCTTTACGGTATGGAGTGTGGCATCTTATTTTCTGTCTGCCTCATGCTGTGGAATACGATGGGAGGTAACTCGAGATTATTAGTTGACGCTGAAAAGTTCTGACTGCGCATGCGAGGTGCATAGGCGGATGTGGGATTGACGTTTTGGGGTCTTGGTGGACCATCCGTGGTCACAATGGGTCGTGTGAGTTGTCATGTTGAAGCACTCGTTGGGGACAGTCCGACTGGTGTGTAGTGGAAATGCCGTCCAGAGAATAGTAGAAAAGTGGCATTTGAATGGACGTTTAACTGTCAATTGACCTAAAATGACCAGCTATAGTGTGAAACAGCTCAGTTGTAGCAAATGTCTGCTTCCAGCTAAAAATAATCGCTTTGAATTTGACGAATAAGATTTACCTAATTGAGCAAGAGTTTCGAATGACCCAATATGTCTGCCATCTTGAATTCCCGAATTATTTTTCTAGCTGATGATTATAGGAATAGAGCCAAGCTAGGCCAATAAATAGATCGATCTGTTTTGTGAATAGGCTTGGCTTTGAGAAATTTTTACTTTCAGCTCCATTCAGTCCCAGATGAACCCCACATGGTCATCATTTTGAAGTTAACAATTGTATTCTCAGCTGACGATTATGCCAACAGAATAAAATGTGATAAGCAATGATGTCATTCTGCTCAATTTAAACAAGTTTGTACCTTGTCTAAAAATAATGCCATGCATTATTCGAGTAACATGAAAAAAGCACGAATTTCCGGATTACTCCTTGTAGTCCCCATTTTGAATTTAACCATCATTTTTAATCTGAAGACAAGCAATTAGATTAAAAATGGGCACAAGGTATTTGGCTATGATGTGAAATCAAGAATAATGCCTTGATAAATACGAGCAATATGAAAAAAACAGGATTTTCAGCTGACCCCACACGGCTGCCATTTTGAATTTGGTCATCATAATTTGATCTTCGGGGTATATAAATAGATTCAAACTGGGTGTAAGATGTTAAGCTATGCTTAGAGATCCATCGGTTTTGATAAATTTGCACAATGAGCTAGAATAATGCCTTGAACTCTAAGAGCAACATGAAAAAGTATGATTGTCAAATGACCCCATATGGCCGCCATTCTGAATTTCACCATCAAATATTGCTCTTATGCATATGTCAATAGATTCGATATGGGCATATGATGTCAGGCTATGTTCAGAGATCTCTCGGTTTTCATACATTTGAAAAATGATCCAAGAATATTGCATTGAACTATACGCGCAACATGGGAACGTGTGCTTTTCAGATGATCCTATATGACCACCAATTTGAATTTGACCATCAATTCTTAATCTTAGGGATATGTATATAGATTCAAATGGGTACAAGATATTCCACTATGGTCAGAGATCTCTCGGTTTTGATAATTTGGACAATCAGTTAAGAATAATGGTTGAGCTATACGAGCAGCAATACATGAACAGTTTGATTTTCAGATGACTCCATATGGCCGCCATTCTGAATTTGACCATCAAATCTGGATCATAGCCATATGGAAATAGATTTAAAATGGGCGGAAGATTTCAGGCTATGCATAGAGAACCCTCGGTTTTGATAAATTTGCCCAGTAAGCTAAAAATAATGCCTTAAACTACTCAAGCAACATGAAAAAGTGTGATTTTCAGAATACTCCATGTTTGCTATTTTGAATTAAACCATCACTTTTTGAGCTGAAAATTACGCAAACATATTCAAAATAGGTGTATGGTGTTAGACTTTGATGTGAGATTCACTGATGTTAACAAATTTGCACAATGATCTGAGAATAATGCATATAATATGAACAACCTGTAAAAGCGTGACTCACGGGTAACCCCACATGGTCCAGTCGCCATTTTGAATGATGGTATGATGGTTAATCACTAGAATTATGGAAATGGGCTAAAAATTAGCTCAATATAACATTCCATAGTACAGTATACCCTTCCACCTTGAACCCTACAACACAAAGAACTAATTTAGCATGGATACCCATTTTAACAAACAATGCCATCAAAAGTCACATTAGGCGTCCTTGGTCAGTCGTCTACATCTAAGTGTAAAGATCATGGCTAAATTCAAAGTGGTTGCAATGAGGTGCTCTCAGAAAGCAGCGTTTGCCATTATTTTCCGTTATATTTCTTGCGTACAAGTGCATAAAAATAATTTATTTAGCCTAAATAAGCATTCTCCATCGCACTGGTATTTTAAGAGAAAAATCGGTGAAAAAATCGAAGGAAAAATGTCTTCCGACCAGATGACGTCACTGTGACGTCATCATGATGGTCATCTTGATTTTCTGGAAGCATTTTATGGTAGGCGTTGGCCCAAGTATATAGTATAGGAAGTTTCAGTCCTCTAGCCCGAGAAGTAACGAAAATAGATAGGAAGCGAACACCCCTCTCCCTAGCCTCCTGCCCAGGAATGCAATTAATAGATTCAAAATACCCCGGCTCGGAGTAGGGTTCAGTTGTGGGTAATATTGGCTATAGGCAATGTGTATATTTGTAACAAATCGGATTCAAATACCTCAATAAATCTTAATTTGATGACAATTTGGCCTTCCTAAGGCACACAGAACGCGAAGAAATCGATATTTTATCATCTGTGGCGGCCATCTTGGATTTTTTTTGTTTCATGTGAATTCTAAAGGAAAGTCAAGAGGGCTCCTAGGCTGAAACTTATCAGTAGCCCTTAGGGAAGCATCATGCAAAATATGGCGCTTTTGTCCGGCCTGTAACGGTAATTTTGAAAAATGACCCTAAGCCACCTGACTAAAAGTTCACTGTAAATATATGTTGCCTTTACTGTGACGTGTCGTTCCGGCCGAAATGCCCGATTCTGAATACACCACAATCTTCATTTGGATCGAATATGTGCGAAAAGCCTACATGGTTGAAGCGGTGGACATGACAGCTAATTGCTTAGTTGATATCTTGAAAGTCTGGGATTATTTAGGTCCGTCGCTCTATTATATACGGACCAATCATTTAGCTCTTCTTTGATACCCCATTATCAGATTGACTGGATAACTGAGTAACACATCGCTATCAATCAATGGTTAGTCTTTTTTTCACTTTGTTAACGTTTCTCATAGACATTGATCGACTGATATTCTCGTTTTATGTGGCAATCTCAGCTTGTATGTTATGTCGACAAGAAAGATAAATAGTAACGTCTATGGTAGGCCGTGATGGACAAATATCTCTATTATGTATGCGTATAAATTCGAATATATATGGATATCAATTCCAATATATATCCGTATATATTCAGAACCAATCGTAGAGCAGTTTTATATATGCATATTAAATGAATTTGTATACAGATGAAAATCATTTCGTATCCATATTAATTCAGATTTCATCCCTATATATAAAGAAATTAGCTACGCACTAATTTCGAATTCATCTCCATATTAATTCACATTTATGTCGTACAGTAATCATTTATGTCGGACATAAATCAACCAATAGAATCACAGAAATTATACGCTATATAAATAGCTTCCCTTCCCGCAAGTTGCATCCGACTTTTGACCTAACTTGTGTGACCTTTCTTTGTTGACATTGGGGTCAAGATTTTAAATGTCCGATAGCTTGTTAGCCGTTTGCCGTTTTTATAGCTGGAAAGAGTCACGATAATTTACCCTGTGCAAAGATTGTAGCCATATTGAGATTGTAGACTCTTATAGCCACCCCTTTTACATCGCATTGTCAGTGCACGTTTTAACTGTGCTTATCTTCTGGGTCGTATTTTTTCTATATTCCTCCGAGGAAACTTCGTAAGCCATAGTAATTTTACATACAAAATTGTTGAATTAATAGAAAATACTCATTCATAGAATATAACGATGTCTTTACCCATCTTCATACACAGGTCGATTCACACACATCGAAGTGTGGACCTTGACCTTTTCACGTCCAGAGCAGCGTTTTAATTACGATGTATCAGCAATTTAGAATACAAACAACTAATGGCATACCATGGAACAGTCTAGTACTTATACATTCGTTTACGCCCTCGCTAACAGTTTTCCGATTATATAGATGATGTCTGTTTACGATTTAATCAAAGTTCGTAACTTTTAAGCTTGCACTTGTTAAGAAAAGCTCAATACGAATATTATATATATTGTACTTAAATGCCCGACTCACAAAACTGTGTATAGCTTTTTGATAACATGTAATTGCATTCAGGTACGTTGGCTATTTATTGAATAAATATATCAATGAATAAATAAAACCATTGTAGTAATAATACTCTCGAACTCTGTTTCATAAATCTCAGCACGGTGAAACATCTAAGATTCGGCCACATCAATGGCACGGTGTGTAGGCCCCATCATAACCGTCAGTCAGCGTATTGTAAACAAATCGTCCACTGACAATGATGGCTTGTCTTTCTGGACACGGAAGTGAAGTTATGGCGGGAAGAGCAGCTATTTATGTCGCACATAATTCCAGTGATTCTATTGGTTGATTTATGTACGACATAAATGATTATTGTCCGACATAAATGTGAATTGGTATGGAGATTAAATCGAAATTAGTATGTAGAAAACGTCTTTCTATATAGGGATGAAATCTGAATTAATATGTATATAAAATGATTTGATCTGCATACAAAAACATTTAATACGCATATGTGATTGGCTGTGAATATATATGGACATATATTGGATTTAATATGCATATATATTCGAATATATACGCCTACATAATCGAGATATTTGTCCACCACGGCCAACCATAAACGTGTGCTATGTGTTGGACTGGACGTCAAACTCATCCCTTATATAATTTCATTACTGCCTATGAGATAAATCTGAAGTTTTTTGTGTTTTCTGTATTAATAATTTTCAAAGAAGAGCTCGTCTATGATGTATCAAATAAGGCACAATTCTCGGGAAATATCGTACATATTTAGATTGAAATGATAATACTGTATCGTTTCATTATCAAACGAGGGTCAATATGTTCTGTTGAAAAAGAAAACGAAACGAAGTGTCCATTTGTTAATATTCTCGTACTATTGGCAATGATCAAATGGGATGGGGAGGAATGCTCGAGTGGGATGGTGAAAAATGTCCGAGTGCAGCGAAATCAATCAAGATTGTTATTACGTAAACTATAGTGCCAATTTTGTGATATTTTTGCTTTTCATCTTTGTCCCTCTGTTTTTTTTTGTTTTTTTTTCGCAAGATGTACATCGAAATATTGATCAAATATTTTTACTAGGTTGATGGAGATGAGCTGATTCGATGACACAGTTACCAACAATAAACTTTTCAAAGTATGTTTGGCCCAATATATTTCCGTCTTTCTTTAATCATTATAATTGATATGATATTTGATTTTGAGTAATGAATAACGTGTAACGTATACACGAATGCAAATAGTTCAGGTCTAGACAGTCCAAATATAATCAATCATCTGACTCACTTGACGGGCGGTGGTTCTCTCCGGTTACTCCGGCATCCTCCACCTACCAAACTGACTGTCACCATATGAGTGAAACAAACTTGAGCGTGACATTAAGCCAAATCCCCCCTCCAACATTTATAATGTATCTTAATATAAATAGCACACAGTTGTAAAATAATACGACTAATACGTGTCGTATGTAGTTCGCATGTCGATATTGTAACTATTGGTTACATTGCCTTTCCTGTCACGCCGTGCTTTTGTGCTAAGCGGAAAGTGGGCGACATAATGACCGACATGGAGTCATTACGGCGGGAGGGAGGAAGAATAACAGGACGTCAATATTGTCAAATAACAGGACACTAGCATGGTGGAAACACAAGGATTAACACATCATCAAGTCATATTGCCCGATCTATCAACTTTTCTGCGAGTAGTATATGTATCAGCAACTAACCTCAGATAAGACATCCGATGAACAGATGGCCTTAAATTCTCTAAACATAATTATTTTCCTTAACTGCAGCTGAATATTGAATATCGGATCTGACGCTTGCTAATTAGACAATATAGCAGCGTCCAAGACAAAGCCGCCATAAATAATGATCTT
This sequence comes from Hanleya hanleyi, assembly GCA_036873755.1. NCBI lineage: Eukaryota > Metazoa > Mollusca > Polyplacophora > Lepidopleurida > Hanleyidae > Hanleya > Hanleya hanleyi. The sequence continues at coordinate 31,273 of JAVTVY010003709.1, read as the reverse complement.
TATTATAATAAAAGTTATATATAATAATTTTTTATCATTTTATTAGATTTCTTGAATAAAAAAATCATCTGTGAGAAATGTAAGCATAATACACCTGGACAGCTGACAGTATATACATGAAGAGGAGCAAGTTAAACAACGCTTTGACTACTAGAAAATCTGCCTATATTTTCTAACTAATTCAAGAAAGACTAACAGGAACTCTCCTCTAAGAAAAATGAAAGACTGGCAAAAATTAGCCCCTTAAAAACCAAGAAAATACCTGAAGAATTAAGGAAATAACGAATCTATTGTTTTTTGTGATACACAAATATGATATTTTTCTGTTGAGTTTCCCCCCAAATATGTATTATCTTAGAAAAACATTTTGCGAATTGACAAAACATAAGGAAGCTGTATATAATGGAAGAGCAGTGAACAAGTTTTCCAACTCTATGTGTCTAGAGAGTTATAGAAGAGAAAATGTAATTGTTCATTTAAGAAAATGTAAGAAGCGGCAGATACAGATTACGATGTCTGGTGTTATCGTGTAGGAGTAGAAGGCAGTTTCATCTACTGAAGAATACCCGCGTCTATAATCGAAAGTTCAATATTTCTGAAAACTATCAATAATTTTCACAGAGCTGTCAGATTTATCACCAAGGGGTTAAAACACATGCTGTTCAAACGGCCCGAACGCGCCGGGGTTGAGGGAGAATACGCACAAGTCATGATGCGTGGTGTCAGATATTCTGCGTTATTTAATTATATTTGTCGCCGCTCTGTGTTGAAAATATCCCCATATTGTCTATTCTAAAGACGTACTCGGCTTAACAGTGTAAATTACCAATTGAGAAGTGAAACGTCGCGGGAACAAACCTTGTGGATTTAGCCATAATACAGAGCAATGAGTGTCTTTAACCCATGTGTTCGTCAATATGAAAGTGTTAATGATGTTGATATCAGTATAAAATAGCTCTGACTGTCCCTGGAGTTCGAATTGGACATGATACCGGAAGAATTTCTCCAGGCAACTTGATGGTTCTGTGCCTGCAATTGAAATATTCCACAGTTGAAAATTATTGGGTTATCAACAAATCACATCTCTTGATACCCCAGGTGCTACCTTGTTATTCGGCAGATTAGTTCACCTTTGAATAAGAACATTATATCTGATCTTCCCAAAAGCGTTTGTTAATATGACATTCCAACCATCATTATCTTGAATCCGAAGAACGCTACCAGGCATGCAGAATACACCATATTATTCGGATGTGAAATATTATAACGCGAAATATGTTTGGAAATTAAGAGGGTTATTAAACTGGGAATACTTGTATACAAGGAACTCACAGTACTCGTTCATTCCCTCAAGTCTCCCGGGCTCCCTCAAGTCTGTCGTTCAATGTGATTGTTAATCTGATAATAAGGCTTGCGCGGATCGTGTGAATGTTGAAATGTTGAAATGCTGGCTCGTAATTGTATTCCTCAGATATATTAATAATTTTCTTTATATTATGTTCGATTACCTTAATATTGGAATATAGGATTGCTTGTGCAAGGGAAGATTGCTATTCTTTAGCGTGTTTAAGGGTACGATTCACAGACTAAGAATCGCCATCGATGTAAAGTTCTCCTCGTGTGAAGATTGTCAATAGCAGAGCAAACATTCAACTGTAGAGGTGTATTCCAATACATTTGCTTATCAACTTTCCCAGTCGAGGTTCTCCACCGTAAACTATGGTAGCTATACATTTATATCACAGTGATATCGAGTGGGTGAATGACTAGGGAACGCCTTACCCCTTGAGCTAGGGAGCTGAAACTTACCACACTATATCCCTGGGTCAAGCTGTACCAGAAATTGTAAAAAAATTTAAAGATAGCCACTTTGATGACGTCAATGTATCGTCATTTTGACAAACGACATTTTTGGTAGATTTTTTGGAATTTTTTATTTATGCAAAAACTGCATGATAAATAGTATATATTAATGTGAAATAAAATAGATTTTCCCAACTTTTCATCGCGGAAAGGCAGAAATTTTGAAGAATAATGACGAATTCATCAATTTTCTGGTACACCACGTGGCCGCCATCTTGAATCTGCCCATGATCCTCTGCTTGAGGGGTTATGCGAATTGGCTCAAAATGACCACAATCAGATAAACTATAGTCACAAAACATTCGCTCTTAATTTTTTGTCATTCCGGAGAAATTTGGTAGGGGGGGGGGAGCATTCCTCCTCTCTCCCCCCCCCCGGGGCCTGGTAGGGTTAAATAATCGTTTCCTAGTAAAAACAAACTATAGCTTTAAAATTGCACATTGGACATTTATGCTGTTACATTCCAGATACTATTGAACACTGTTGTTTGCTTCATTTCGTCAACACCCTAGATTAGCTTGGCTGAAAAGATCAAGTTAATGGAACCTAATGTGAAACGTATGTGGTTATACAATAAGATCATTACACATGACTTTTTTGATGGCACAGAAGCTTGCAGTTACAATAACCAGTCTGGTTATTTTCACTCAGACGCAAGTAGCTTCCCTTATCCCTTCTGTATGAATTTTCCATGATTTTTTTTTATAGCCTCTAGGGGCCATGATGCATTCCAAGCCGAACGTTTATTTCGGAGAACCAGTAAATTTGTGACATCCTGTTTTTGCTGACTTGCCCTACGATAATGCCTAGTTAGAAACCAATTTGCGAAAGCCGTCTAGTCAGATCGGCGTTGTCAATAGAAATTATATAACTTCATATCTATGAGAAAAACAACCGAATCAATCGAATGAAATAATCCGAGAAAATGAGAATTAGAGATGTTGGATACTACTTGTAAATCAGGGATGATTTTTTTTGTCGATAGATTTAATCTAACATGACAATTGCTATCATATATGGAATCCGAAGATATCGCCATTTTGACCCGTCAATGGTGATAACGCTGGCGAGTTTGGTATTGGAACGTTTTCCTGAAGATTTTCCTGTTTTGTCTTTTGGACGAGAGCCAATCTAAGATCTTACTCGATCAACCGTTATTAAATCAGAAGAATTATATAAAAATACATCATGACCAATCTATCTTCTCGCTCATGTTATTGACGTCGATCTTCCCCAATTCCTCAGTCTCACTCCAACATAATGGAATTACTTAAAATACAACTGGGCAGTAACGAAGTGCCCTCAGTCGCAGGAAAACAGCGATTATTAAAAACTAGCTATTTTGACACACACAGCCTACTCTACATCCCGAACAATACAAAGAGATCACGATTTTCTGATTTTAAACCAAATTCGGAAAGTTATTGCTCGGAAACCAAATTTAGATTTTTCCACCAGGTGGCGCCACCTGTAGGCGCAAGTGTGTGAACCATAATCCCAATGGACATCTCCTGGCATGGTATCTGCAAACCAAGTTCGGAATGTTATTGCTCGGAAACCAAATTTAGATTTTGCCACCAGGTGGAGCCACCTGAAGGCGCAAGTGTGTGAAACACAATCCAGAGCGACGTCTTATGGCATATGAATACCAAGTTTGAGAAGAATCCGAGGAGGGTCCTCAAGTTATTGCCCATGCCCAAATTTAAATTTTGAAATCAGGTGGCACCACCTATACGCGCAAGTGGGCGAAATACAATCCCAAGGGAGATCTCATGGCATGGTATATTCATACGAAATTTGGGAAGAATGCTAGGAGCGGTTCTCAAGTTATTGTTCGGAAAAGAAGTTGCCACCGGGTGACGCCACCTGTACGCGCAAGTGGGCGAAACTCAATTCCACCCGATATCTCATATGGCATGGTATATACATACCAACTTTGTGAAGAATCCGATGAGCGTTTCTCAAGTTCTTACCTAGAAAGGTAGGGTGTTTCGGGGGAATCAGACTAAGTGCTTCAAAGTTATCGCTTGCAGCACGAAAGAACGAAATGAACCCTGTTGGTGCCACTTACAGGCAGATCTTGCTGAAAAGCAATACCAATCGACAGCTTGTCTCAAGGAATGCATAAGCCAAATTTCGGAGAAGTCGGACAAAGCGTTTGGAAGTTATCGCTTGCGAAGAATTTAAACCGAAATCCACAGGCATCCACGGACACGAAGAAGCGAGACCCATTCTAAATTCCCCCGGTCCCGTTGCATTGGGGGACAAAAAAGTCAAGGAATCAACAGCAATAAAGAAGCTACTACAATATTTAGCTCGCGGTGTTTGCAAACAGAAGGATCGACTGATATGCCCTGCAGAATTCTAAAAAAACTTACAGGTCCCACAGACACATTAAGAACAAGCAAACTAGTTGTTGTTTATAACACACGTTTAAAGGGCCACAGTTCTCCACACGAGGCGCAACTTTTGATCACGCATAAAGTCAGTAGTTCACTTTGGGGACCCATCATGTACCCATTCTAAAAATGATCTGAATTAATCAGAACTGAAGCCAAAACAAACTATGAACTAGTGTTGTCTTTTGGATCATGGGTGAAGGAGAAAGGAAATGTGACTGTCTCATGTACACCTTGATAACTCATCAGCGGGCTCTGAGCAGGTGGCTTATCCCTTTCATAATTTCAAAGCTACGACGCGATAATACCGGTACCAAGGAGAGATGTCTAGAGTCGGAAAATATCGCATCAGTTCGCTTCGTATTACGAACATATATTAAGCGTACGATGGATTGATAAGGAGCTGAAGACATCAACAATGGCTATACTTACCTTGGCACTATAATGGAAGTAGCTAATCGATAGATTGTATTTCACCAGCTAATTCGTTTCATACACCGGCTGTGTTCCCTCCTTACACAAAGTGATATATCTACTCCTGTCAACACCAATTGTCAAACAAATAGGAATCTACAGAAATATGCACACGTTTGATGCATATACAGGCTTGCATTTCTGAACGTACATATTTCTGCGGGGCATGTGGAAGTGCCCTATATGTGAAGTCAAACATCATCAACACCACTTCCAGTTTGACTTTTGACTGAAGAAAATGATTTTATTCCCTATCCGAAGCATGTATACAGGAGAAAGAATAAACCCGTATCCGAATGAAACTCGATGCAGAGATCAGACGCTTTACACAATCAAGACTGGAACGCAGTACACGTACTTTTTTAGGCACTGTTTTCGTGTAACATAAATCATATTTTCAACAGTTATATTTTTGCAGAAGAGTAAAATCTGTCAAAAGTACATTTATTGTTTGAAGTCGATGGCCTGAAAGAGCTTACAGGGTTAGCCTGGTGCCAGAATAGCTGTAGTCGAACGATCGATGAACATAATATGGTAACTGTTGATGACTGTAAATCATCAGTGGAAAAAGGGTAATCGACGGCAGACAGAATGTAGTTTTCAATTTACCAACCAAACACCCGATCGATGTAAAGTATGAACATCTCTACACTCGAAAAGGAGTTATTGGTAACAGTGACAGTGATCATGTCATGAGGAGCGAGAACGGATTGGACCCGAGATGCAACGAAGTGATCATGTAACAAGCAGCAAACTAAATGGAGAGCAACATGAGAGACCATAGCGTCTACAAAGATGCAGTAGTAAACATGGTGAAAGTTAACAAAATATCTGAGTATGAAATCATGTCACAGCAATTCGCCGGTCAATATAATAGGGGAACACAGACAGAGAATTTGAAAAAAAAACAATCTGCTTATTGAACAAATCCCTACATGTACATTCGTTTTTGCGTTCTTGGCAAATGTATTGTCGGCAAATTTTCGCTTCAATATAATAATAGTATACGGTAACGTTTCGTAAATCGTTCCACAGACAAATCGTCTACGAATCCGTTGTCCAAGCTCGATCAGACTGATGCCGATAAGAGAAGCTTAACTCAATCAAAACTGGAGCGTATACTTGCATTTCCACAGGCTGACTACTGTCCTCGTGCAACAATAAATCCAATTTGGTAAGATTTTGTTCTTCTGCCAACTAGTTGTAAGTTCTGAAAATGTCTTGTCCGAAGTCTGCATGCTTAATTCCATCTACAGCTTATGAGCTTAGCCTCATGCCGGAATAGCTGTAATCTAACGAGTAATGGTTACCGTTAATGACAATAAATCACCAGTGGGGAAAAAAGGAAACCGACGGCAGCCAGACTGTATTTTTCAATTTCGCGTAATCCATTAAATGTGAATTATTAACATCCGCACACCAGGTAGAAACAACCCCACACTCGAATCTGGTAAAAGTGGCATAGATCATCCCTTGAGACGAGAGAACTGACTGGACGTGGGATATAACGAGGTAAGCCTAACGATACAGCAGACAAAAGATCAGTCGAGAGCAAGACGATAGAAGGTTGCCTTTGACAGAGGAAGTAGCGAAAGGTGGCGAGGAAGTAGAGTTTGTTGAGGTACTGTCAAATATTGGAATATAAGATCAAGTCACAGCAATTCGCCAGCGAATCTAATAGAAGAACAGAGAAAATATGAATTGACAACGCAATCTGATGATCAAACAAATTCTTACATGTACATTTAATTGCAAATGCAACTGTTTGTCTAACCTTTGACATCGATATAGCAAAAAGATAAGAAAAATTTACAAAAATATATATTTCATCTTCTGAACGTCTGCAGCCTAAGATAAGACATCCGGTAAACAGATGACGTTCTTAAATTCTCTAAACGGAATTATTTTCCTTAAAGGCAGCTGAATACTGACTGTCCAATCTGACGCTTGCTAGCTAATTAGACAATATAGCAGCGTCCAAGACAAAGTCTTCATATTTATTTCTTTGACTACTGGTGAATTTGCTTATAGTTTGTAAAATACTTCAAACGTTTTTAACTGATTCAAGAAAGACTAACAGAAACTCCCATCTAAGAAAAATGGAAGACTGGCAATATATTATTTCCGTAAGAATTCAGAAAATACCAGAAGAATTATGAAATAAAATATTCTTTTTCTTTGTGATACACAAACAAACATTTTCCCTATTTTGTGTCCTCAACAAAATGTATTATCTTAGAAAAACATTTTGCGAATTTACAAAAATAAGCAAGCTGTATATGTTGAAAGAGCAGTGAACAACTTATTCAAACTGTTTCAATCTGAAATGTTATAGAAGGAAAATGTAATTTTCCATTTAACCCAACCTGGCCTGCCCCCTTGTTGGTTTTTTTTCTTCCATCTCCGGAACGACAAAACATTGCGAGCTGAAATTCCGTGGCTTTTTAGACTATCATATTGGGGCTATTTTGAGCCGAGCAGAGGATCATGGGAAAATTCAAAATGGCGTTCATGTGGGGTACCAGAAAAGTAATGTTTTCGTCACATTTCTTCAATTTTTTGCTTTTCTGTATGGGAAAGTGGGTAAAACTTATTTTATTTCATATCAGATTATTTTTTACTAATTTATCATGCAGTTTTTGCAAAGAAAAAAGAAAAATAAATTTTTTGAAAATTCTGACCGAAAAAATCGTCCAAATTACAAGCGTCTAGTCCGTCATTCATAATCCAGCCGTCGTCCATTAGAGAATATCCGCGTCCATAATCCAAAGACCTATTCCATTTCCATATAACGGTATTAGCACCAAATTCAAAAAGACAAAAGTATACATAAACATAGGCTTGTTTCCTGCAAGAGAGAAGCGGTCAACAGTTTTCAATGATGCCGGCAAGACATCATGATGTTCCAAAATATCAAATCCGTATCGCTGATCAGTATTCTTAATCCATAATATTCATTATAGAGTCGTCATCTAAAAAAAAGATGTATCTCAGTCACGCTTTGATTGTGACTGTTCATATGAGTACCATGAGGATCTTGAAGTACATGGGTTCATACGGCCCCTAGCCCCGGGTTAAGCGGAATTAGACACAAGTTACGAAACGTAGCGCCATAGATCTTGCATGCTACGTTCGTATTTTGCGATCAGCATGCGATATGTATCGCCAAATTTGAGAAACTTTGAGTGGAGGCGTTTGATGGAATAGCCCTGTTTTATAAATTTCTGCAACAATGTTTTGTGACGCTGCTTAAAATCGTCACATTTAAAACAGGATATAGGAAATGCTACTAAGCGAGATACGTATACGCCATATGCTGGTCCCACTGGGATATTACTGTCCAGAAAGGGATAGTTTACGATGTCGAAATTGTAATCATCTCTTTTGTCATAAAGTCGACGAGAGAGAATGCCCGCTTCATTTTATAGAGATAGAGATCTAAATAAGATGTGCCTGTTGGGCTATCGGTAGTTTCCTTCAAATCCAGTGAAGGTGGATATATATCCTTCACTGCGTCATTTATATAGCGATTATCCACAGCGAGAGGATCGTCTATATAGCGTTTGGTGAATGAGAAGGAACAGGCTTTGAATGGATCGGTTTTTGAAAGCGCCTGCATATAGTCATATTCATAAGAGAACAGATGCAGGTCGGCCAACAGGGGTGCACAATTAGTACCCATTGGAATACCTATATGCTGCTGATATATTGTGTTGCCAAATTTCACATAGATATTTTTAATGAGAAATTCAAGCAACTCTATAAACAAAGAAACATCCCATGAATGATATCTCTTTTTGCTCTTTTTGAAAATGACGTCACAGTGACGTCATTATGGCGGCCATCTTGCATTTTCTTACATTTTCTTGTAGAGCTTGACCCAAAGATATAGTGTGGTAAGTTTCAGCCCACTAGCCTTTGCGATAGCGAAAATATATAAGGGGGGCACTTTCCGCCCCCGCCCCAGGCTGCGGTACACCCCCAACGCCCAGGCCAGATAGGGTTAAGAACATCTTAGAAGCGGAAGATACAGATTAAAATGTCCGGTGTTAATGTGCAGGGGTGTCAGATTAGACAATAAATAGGCAGTTGTCATCTAATGAAGAATTCCCGCGTCTATAATCGAAAATTCAATATTTCCGGTAACAATATCAACAATTTTCACAAAGCTGTCAGATTTATCACCTAAGGGTTTAAAACAAATGGTATTCAAATGGTCCTACCTCGGCGTGATTAAGGGAAGATACGCACAAGCCATGATGCGTGGTGTCAGAGATTCTACGCCGCTCTGTGTTGAAAATATCCAATATCTATTTCAATGACGTAATCGGCTTAACAGTGAAAATCACCAATTGAGCAATGAAACGTCAGTGGGACAGATCTTGCGGATTTAGCCATAATACAGAGTAATGGATGTCTTTGACCTATGTGTTCGTCAACGTTAAAGAGTTACTGATGTTTATATCATTATAAAGTAGCCCCAAATATCCTTGGAGTCAGCTTCGGACATGATATCAGCAAAATTTTCTCCAGGCAAGATGATGGCTCTGTGCCTGCAATTAAAATATCCCAGAGTTGACAATTATTCGGTTATCAACAAATCTTGTCTCTTGATACCTCAGGCGCTATCTTATTTGTTCACTTTGGAATCAAAACATTATATCTGATCTCCCCGAAAGCGTTTGCTAGTATGACATTCCAACCATCATTATCTAAGACAGTCCTTGAATCCGAAGAACGCTACCAGGCATGCTGAAATACATCATATAATTCGGATGTGAAATATTATAACTTGAAATATGTTGGAAACTGAGAGTGTTATTATACTGGGAATACTCGTATACAGGGAATTCACAGTAGTGGTTCATTCTCTCAAGTCTCCCGTGCAAATTGTCTTCCAATGTGATTCTTAATCTGATAATAAGGCGGGTCGTGTGAATGTTGAAATGTCGACTCGTAATTGTATTCTTCAGATATATTAGTCATTTTTCTTATGTTATGTTCGATTACCTTGATATTGGAATATACATTGTAGCATTCCTTGTGCAAATCAAAAAGGCTATTCTTTAGCGTGTTTAAGGGCATGCTTCACACAAGAATCGTCATCGATGTAAAGTTCTCCACGTGTGAAGGTTGTCAATCGTAGAGTAAACAGTCAATTGTAGAGGTGTATTTCAATACATGTGCTCGGTAACTTTCCCAGCAGAGGTTCTCCACCATAAACTATGGTTGGTATACATTTATATCACAGTGATATCGAATGAGTGAATGACTGGGAAACGCCTTACCCCTTGAGCTAGGGAGCTGAAGCTTACCACACTATATCCTTAGGTCAAGCTCTACCAGAAAATGTAAAAAATCAAAGATGGTCACTTTGATGACGTCAAAGTGTCGTCATTTTGAAAAACGACATTTCTTGGTCGATTTTTCGAATTTTTTATTTATGTAATTTCTCCGCAAAAACTGCATGATAAATTACTAAATATTAATGTGAAATAAAATAGTTTTTTCCTACTTTTCATCGCGGAAAAGCAAAGATTTTGAAGAATAATGACCCATGATCCTCTGCTCGAGAGGTTATGCAAATTGGCTCAAAATGACCACAATATAATAAACTATAGTCACGGAGCATCAGCTCTTAATTTTTTGTCGTTCCGGAGAAATTGGTAGGGGGGACATTCCCCCCTCCTGGCCTGGTAGGGTTAAATAATCGTTTCATAGTAAAAACAAACTATAGCTTTAAAATTGCACATTGGACATTTATGCTGTTACATTCCAGATATTATTGAATACTGTCGTTTGATTTATTTCGTCAACAGCCTAGATTAGTTTGGGTGAAAAATCAAGTGAAAGGGAACTTGCAGAAGAACCTAATATGTAACAAGCTGAACGTATTTACAGAGATATGGCGTTATACACTAAGAGCATTGCACAGGACTTTTTTTTTGATGGCGCAGAGGTTTGCAGCTACAGTAACCAGTCTGGTTATTTTCACTCAGACGCATGTAGCTTCCCTTATCCCTTCAGTATAGATTTTGCATGAAAATGACGTACAGCCTCTAGGGGCCTGCATGATGCATTCCAAGCCGACGGTTTATTTCGGAAAACCAGTAAATGTGTCACATCCTGTTTTTGCTGACTTGCCCTACGATTATGCCCAGTTAGAAATCAATTTGCGAAAGCCGTCTAGCCAGATCGGCGTTGTCAATATAAATTATAAAACTTCATATCTATGAGAAAAACAACCGAATCAATCAAATGAAATAATCCGAGAAAATGACAACTAGAGATGTTGGATAATACTTGTAAATCAGGAATGATTTTTTTGTCAATAATATGACCATTGCTATCATATATGGAAGCCGAAGATATCGCCATTTTGATCCGTCAATGGTGATAACGCTGGCGATTTTGGTCTCGGAACGTTTTTCTGAAGATCTTCTTGTTTTGTCTTTTGGACGAGAGCCAATCTGAGATCTTACTCGATAACACATCATTAAATCAGAAGAATTATATAAAAATACATCATGATCAATCTATCGTCTTGCTCATGTTATTGACGTCGATCTTCCCCAATTCCTCAGTCCCACTTCAGCATAATGGAATTACTTGAAATTCAACTGGGCAGCAAGGAAGTGCCCTCACTCGCAGGAAATCAGCGATTATTAAAAACTAGCTATTTTGACACACACAGCTTACTCTACATCCCGAACAATGCAAAGAGATCACGATTTTCTGATTTTAACCGTACGTAATTGATAGTTGCTCCCAAGTGTGACGCAATGTCTTCATTATCTGTTTTTATATTTCCACTGTCTTGTGACTGGAACATTACACTGACCCGAGGTGAATGTTTGCATCCACAGGTCTGCCATATTATCTATATCTATTTTTTTTAAATCAATTTCTGTATCGAAATGTCTTTATTAAGTTTTATTTAATTCAATCTGTCAGACAGATACCATGTAACTTTATCTGTCACAAATTGGTTCCATGTTGAACCAAGTTGTTATCTTCCATCTTGAACCAGTTAAGATCTTCTAATGATTTTTATATTTTGTTGAACAAGTCCGACGTCCCATTAAAAGTCGTACAATTCCACCTCAATGTAAATGACATTTCTGTCCCAGTAAACTCTTGTCTCATGGAATATTCCTTGTATAAGACTTTTACAACGGAAACACCCGGAAGAACTCTCATGTATTAGTCGTATACTAGATCTATGGTGTATATTCCATGTATTTCTTAATTAAACATGTTACCAAGGGACACCATAAAATCACTTTTCGCATGTGCTTGAATATACACACAGCCTTGCAGGAATGAAATGGAATATACCCGAAGGCGAAAGTTCAGGAGGTTAACTTGATCACAGTAGATGGCGCTACAAACTGTTATGGACACTCAGCAGTTCAGTTCACCTAGATGGCGGTACTATCCGGCAGATATTTACATTTATCTTGAGCGATACTGGTGAGGCTTGTTGGATGAAGAAATACAGCATTACAATGAGCTGGTCAAATAACAGTCCGACGAAAAAAATATCAGTTGTTCATGAAATGTACATGCATGGCCGAGTCCAAAGCTTCAAGGTTGTGTGCATGCAAAGATTTGCAAACTACTTGTCATTGACTCCAAATATCTTAGTAAAATTATCAAGATCACATAACTCTCCCCAAAATAAACCCAATTTCACCTACTTTATTCGTTTCCAGGGTACAATTTATTAATAGGAAGAGCATACGATACAACGGACAAGCAGTTCTATGCCGTCCCCAATATTGGACGAGTGAAAATGGGCACCGTTGCGGTCTATTCCAATAAGATGGTGCCTATGATTTTTTCTATATATGTATTAAGTTACCTGATAAAACACGGTAATGTGAAAGAGTGTTCATTAAGCGAAAGTTGATTTGGTGAAAGAGTGAAGGATTACTTGTAAGTTTCGAGTTCGGGGAAAGGGGACGGGTGGCTATCACATATAACTTACTTAGCCAATAGCGCTGTAGTAGTGGAGCGTCTTAGTTTCGGCCCATGATGACGCCTTACTGACAAAAAATCAAGGAATCAGTAACAAAGAAGCTACGAAAACATATTTACATTAAACCTATGGTGTTCGCAAACAGAAGGATCGATTGATATGCCGTAAAGAATTCTAACAAAGATGTCCCACAGACACAACGAACACGCAAACTACTTCTTGTTTGTAACGCGCGCTTAACGCTCCACAGTTATCCACGCGAGGCGCAACTTTTGATCATGCATACAACCAGTAGTTGACTTTGGGGACCCACTATATACCCATTCAAAAATGAGTTGAATTAATCAGTATTGGAGCCAAAACAAGCTATGAACCAGTGTTCTCTTTTGGATCATGGGTAAAGGAGGAAGGAAATGAGGCTGTCTCATGAACACCTTGATAACTCATCAGCAGGCTCTGAGCAGGTGGCGTTTACCTTTCATAATTTCAAAGTTACGACGCAAAAATACCGGAACAAATGAGAGATATCTAGTTTCGCAAAATGTCGCATCAGTTCGCTTTGTATTACTAACACATAATAAACGTACGATGGAGTGATACAGAGCTGAAGACCTCAACAACGGCTATATTTATCTTGACACTATCGTGGAGGTAGCTGAAGGATAGATTGTATGTCACTGGCTAATCCGTTTCATATACCGCTATATTTTTTCTCACACAACGTGATATATCTACTCATCTCTTTCATAATTGTCGCACAAATGATCACTTCTATGTTAGAAATCTAAACCGTATTTTTGCTGGGCATGTGAAAATGTTATATTTGTGAAGTCAAACACCAGTGCATGTGAAAATGTTATATTTGTGAAGTCAAACATCAAAACAACTTGCAGTTGAACTTTTGACTGAATAAAATTATTTGGTCACCTACCCGAAGCATGTATACAGGAGAAACAATAAATCCGTATACGAATGAAACTCTGAAGCCGTATTCACATCACGATTACCACTTGGAAAGATCGATGCCGAGATCAGAGGCTTTACACAATTAAGACTGGAGCGCAATACATGTACTTTTCTAGATAAGCCACTGTCTTCGACGAGTAATATAACTTTTATTTTCAACGCTTATATTTTTGCAGAAGAGTAAAATCTGTAAAAAGTGTATTCATTGTCTAAGTCGATGGCCAGAAAGAGCTTACGGGTTAGCCTGGTGCCAGAATAGCTGTCGTCTAACGATCGATAAACATCATATGGTACGGGCGTCGGAAGCGGGGGGGGGGGGGACGTGCCCCCCAGATGAAAACCAAGGGGGGCACAAGTATGTTTGTGCCCCCCCAGATTTTGGTATTCGAACCAGCGACCCCAGTGATACAAAATATAGAATAGGTTTCTTCTGTATATTTGTAGTGAAGTAATTTTTCGGACTCGCGTAGTTTGTCTTGATAGAATTGTATGTATAGGGCCTATAGTTTTCAATTGTCTTTTACTTTTGGGGATATGTGTTTTCTAGTGGGCTGCAGTGGCAATTAGTCCTCAGCACTGATATTATTTTTCTGCATCATTAATGATGAATAGCTATGCCATCCAATTCCATCGTTTTCTAGTGCTTTGCTACAGAGGACTGCATCTTGAAGAATGAACCGGTCGGTATTGTTTTCAAGATGCAGCATGTAGTTGAATATGCTTGCATGGATATCTAATTATAAGTGGGAATCGTCCAAGTTCCCGTTTGCAGGCAATATTCACAGTATTTTTTCCAACTTGAAGATTTAGTTTGCAAAATTTTGTGTACCAATGCATCAAATGATCTAGACTGTAAGGTCAGCACTTTGGTTCTACGCATCGTTTTCAAACCCATCTTTATACATTCCCAAAATTAACATCATGTCGAAGAGATCCCAGCGTGATATCCTTGATTTCCTCCGAAGCAAAATGTAAGTAGGATAGTGGTTTATTTGACGGAAATGAAGACGGAGTTATATTAATCGAATACCCGGATTACGTGCGGAAGTTTTCTGTGTGTGTGTTAGCATTTTTTTATTATTTTTTTTTACCAAACTAGTACTAAAACAGTTGAAATATCTGAGAAAAAATAAGCGTTTTATTCGTCGGAAATCGCTCAAAACGCTCCTACGGCCGTCTAGTACACCCTCGCCTAAAGTGCTAGGATAGTGCCCCCCCAGTCAGAACTATCTTCCGACGCCACTGTATGGTAAGTGTTGATGACGGTAAATCATCAGTGGAAAAAGGGCAATTGACGGCAGCCGAAATGTACTTTTCAATTAACAACCACACACCCGATCGATGTAAAGAATGAGCATCTCCACACTCGAAAAGGAGTTATTGGTAACAGTGGCAGTGATCATGGCATGAGACGCGAGAACGGATTGGATCTGAGCTGCAACGATGTAATGATGTAACAAACAGCATACTAAATCGAGAGCAACATGAGAGACGATGACATTGATAAGATGCAGTGGTAAGCATGGTGAAAGGTAGCAAGTGTATGGCATTTACATACAAATATCTGAATATGAAATCATGTGACAGCAATTGGAACAGAAACAAAGATGATTTGAAAAAGCAATCTGCTTATTGAACAAATACCTACATGTACATTCATTTTTGCGTTGTTGGCAAATGTAATGTTGACAACTTTCCACTTCAATATAAGAATAACATAACAAATATTTTAAAAATATATACTACAACCTCTGAACATCTTGAGGTTAAGAAGAGAACGAAGATAATCATGTGATTGGAAAATGGAATCAGTTTTACATATCATTAGCATTACTGGAAATGTGAAACTTAAAAGAGTTCAACTCAGCGCCCAATGTAACTTACATGACACCTGGGTTTATTGAAGTCCTTCGGTCCATGTTGAAACTGGGTTACCCAGATGCCAGTTTTCAACGCCGTCACGTGACGTGCTATTCATCGTGGAGTACTTTGCCATAAAAAATATTCGTCACATAACAAATGGATCACATAAATAAAATTGTTTGGATAATAATGTCGGTGCAGTATTTAATTGTTTGTTTATAGTTTATAAACATTATGGGAGTCCATCCAAGTATGTTGTCTTCATCGGTGCGTCTGATTTAATCGCGAGAATTGTGATATCGATTTCGACAATTTTGGTCAGAAACTTTGTTTTCGAGAGCCTAGATTGAATAATAAAGTTCTTCCAGACATGCAATTACTGACTGAGCCTCTACAATGAACACTGAACATCGATCGGTCTTCTGACTGGTCGATCTTTCACGTATCTGCCTCAGTGACGGCACTCAATATACCCGAGAACTTTAAAAGCAGAAAGCGTTTTGACACCGCTGATTGTACAACAGGAAAAGCCTATCTTGTAGCTATGAGATTTTAATGCCTTCCTAGTAAGGAAGTCAAATATTTGACGACTTCTGAGTCTACTAACGTACATAAATTCTTATTCGATGTTAATTATAATAAAACGGCGCATGTGAAGTTGCACTCCCTATCAAAATCAAGTGCTTCGTTTTGACGAAGATTTATTGCATAATTTGTGTTATCCTCACTTTCTTTCTCATTTATTAATATCATTGTCTGATCTTCAAAACTGACATAAGTATAAGATTCACAGCTCGAATTGCTTCAAAGACGAAGCTCATCTGCTGCACAATTTATATAATGTTGTCATAAAACCCTAAATTCGGCAGCATGTGTTTATTTATATGTTAAATATATATATATATTTATTTTCTACCGCAGTTTACAATGCATCATTCTACACCATGTAATGCGTTTTATGTCAAGCTGTTATACCCACTGGTCATCCGCTTTTATGGCGGTAGGGTGTAAACAGCAATGGCAATATAACACAGTGGTACAATAAAAGGGTGATGGTACAATAATAGAGGACTATCAGTCAGCCAGCAATAGCTCTTCATTGTTGGAGGCGGCCTGGAATCGGCCACGGAATCAGTAACAATCAAACGTCGATTAGAATATTTAGATAATCTATTTATCAAATAGAAGGTTTGAATGTTGGTAACACTTACACATAAGACTTAATGGATGGATTCTATTTAGGAAATTGATCCGATTAAAAACCGGTTGTATTACTTTCGCACACTGCGTCATGACATATCTACGCCTATCATCGGCAATGTCGTTTAGCTACCCTGTGGATTATATTGATAAGCGACTATATCCATTTTGAAACTTGATTTTGACGGCTATTCCTGGTAAACTTCATGAATAAACATGAGTTGGATGCGTCCGTCAATCATCAGCCGCCATTTTGCTGCGATGATTATCAGCCGCCATTTTACGTTCCATAGCAAATGTTACGTATTAAAGTCAATCGTATTTGCATTTTATTCAAGATCATAGGATAGATAATTTAGTACCAATATTAGTGCCAATTAGTACCAATATTACATCATTTGTAAATCTGTCCTTCGTCCGATTAAGACCAATGAGTATACGGTTTCGGAAATCGTTCCACAGACAAATAGTATACGAATCCATTGTCCAAGCTCGATCAGACTGATGCCGATAAGAGAAGCTTAACTCGTGCAATTTCGTGCAACAATAAATCCAATTTGATAAGGATTTTGTTCTTCTGCCAAATAGTTGTAAGTTCTGAAAATGTCTTGTCAGAGATCTGCATGCTTAATTCCGACTAGAGCTCATGAGCTTACCCCTTAATGACAATAAATCACCAGTGAGAAAAAGGAAACCGACAGCAGCCAGACTGTATTTTTCAGTTTCGCGTAATCCATTAAATGTGAATTATTAACATCCGCACACCAGGTAGAAAAAACTTAAACTCGAATCTGGTAAAAGTAGCATAGATCATCCCTTGGGACGAGAGAACTGACTGGACGTGGGATGTAACGATGTAAGCCTAACGATACAGCAGACAAAAGATCGGTCGAGAGCAAGGCGATATAAGGTTGCGAAGTAGCGAAAGGTGGCGAGTTAGTAGAGTTTGTTCAGGTACTGTCAAATATTGGAATATAAGATCAAGACATAGCAATTCGCCAGCGAGTCTAACAGAAGAACAGAGAAAATATAAATTGACAACGCAATCTGATTATCAAACAAATTCTTACATGTACATTTAATTGCAAGTGCAACTGTTTGTCAAACTTTTGACATCGATATAGCAAAAACATAAGAAAAATTTACAAAATATATATTTCATCTTCCGAACGTCTGCAGCCTAAGATAAGACATCCGGTTAACAGATGGCGTTCTTAAATTCTCTAAACGGAATTATTTTCCTTAACGGCATCTGAATATTGACTGTCGGATCTGGCGCTTGCTAATTAGACAATATAGCAGCGTCCAAGACAAAGCCTTCACATTTTTTTCATTAAAAAAAAAACCAAAACAAAAAAACAACTTCTGCGAGAAATGACAGCAAAATAAACCTGGACAGCTGATAATTGACTATGTGCATGAAGAGGAACGATTCAAAGAACTCGTTGACTCCTGGTGAATCTGCTTATAGTTTGTAAAATGCTTCAAACGTTTTTAACTAATTCAAGAAAGACTAACAGAAACTCCCATCTAAGAAAAATGGAAGGCTAGCAATGTATTATTTCCGTAAGAATTCAGAAAATACCAGAAGAATTAGGAAATAAAATTTTCTTTTTCTTTGTGATACACAAACATAAATATTTTTCCTATTTTGTGTCCTCAACAAAATGTATTATCTTAGAAAAAACATTTTGCGAATTGACAAAAATAAACAAGCTGTATATGTTTGAAGAGCAGTGAACAACTTATTCAAACTGTTTGAATCTGAAGTGTTTTTTGAAGTGTAAATGTAATTTTCTATTTAACCCAACCTGGCCTGCCCCCTTGTTGGTTTTTTTTCTTCCATCTCCGGAACGACAAAACATTGCGAGCTGAAATTCCGTGGCTTTTTAGACTATCATATTGGGGCTATTTTGAGCCTATTTTCATAACCCCCCGAGCAGAGGATCATGGGAAAATTCAAAATGGCGTTCATGTGGGGTACCAGAAAAGTAATGTTTTCGTCACATTTCTTCAATTTTTTGCTTTTCTGTATGGGAAGGTGGGTAAAACTTATTTTATTTCATATCAGATTATTTTTTACTAATTTATCATGCAGTTTTTGTAAAGAAAAAAGAAAAATAAAAATTTTGAAAATTCTGACCGAAAAACTCGTCCAAAAACGCTCTTTTTGAAAATGACGTCATTATGGGGGCCATCTTGGATTTTCTTACATTTTCTTGTAGAGCTTGACCCAAAGATATAGTGTGGTAAGTTTCAGCCCACTAGCCTTTGCGATAGCGAAAATATATAAGGGGGGCACTTTCCGCCCCCCCCCCCCAGGCTGCGGTACACCCCAAACGCCCAGGCCAGATAGGGTTAAGAACATCTTAGAAGCGGAAGATACAGATTAAAATGTCCGGTGTTAATGTGCAGGGGTGTAGATTAGACAATAAATAGGCAGTTGTCATCTAATGAAGAATTCCCGCGTCTATAATCGAAAATTCAATATTTCCGGTAACAATATCAACAATTTTCACAAAGCTGTCAGATTTATCACCTAAGGGTTTAAGACAAATGGTATTCAAACGGCCCCACCTCGGCGTGGTTAAGGGAAAATACGCACAAGCCATGATGCGTGGTGTCAGAGATTCTACGCCGCTCTGTGTTGAAAATATCCAATATCTATTTCAATGACGTAATCGGCTTAGCAGTGAAAATCACCAATTGAGCAGTGAAACGTCAGTGGGACAGATCTTGCGGATTTAGCCATAATACAGAGTAATGGATGTCTTTGACCTATGTGTTCGTCAACGTTAAAGAGTTACTGATGTTAATATCATTATAAAGTAGCCCCAAATATCCTTGGAGTCAGCTTCGGACATGATATCAGCAAAATTTTCTCCAGGCAAGATGATGGCTCTGTGCCTGCAATTAAAATATCCCAGAGTTGACAATTATTCGGTTATCAACAAATCTTGTCTCTTGATACCTCAGGCGCTATCTGATTTGTTCACTTTGGAATCAAAACATTATATCTGATCTCCCCGAAAGCGTTTGCTAGTATGATATTCCAACCATCATTATCTAAGACAGTCCTTGAATCCGAAGAACGCTACCAGGCATGCTGAAATACATCATATAATTCGGATGTGAAATATTATAACTTGAAATATGTTGGAAACTGAGAGTGTTATTATACTGGGAATACTCGTATACAGGGAATTCACAGTAGTGGTTCATTCTCTCAAGTCTCCCGGGCAAATTGTCTTCCAATGTGATTGTTAATCTGATAATAAGGCGGATCGTGTGAATGTTGAAATGTCGACTCGTAATTGTATTCTTCAGATATATTAGTCATTTTTCTTATGTTATGTTCGATTACCTTGATATTGGAATGTACATTGTAGCATTCCTTGTGCAAATCAAAAAGGCTATTCTTTAGCGTGTTTAAGGGCATGCTTCACACAAGAATCGTCATCGATGTAAAGTTCTCCACGTGTGAAGGTTGTCAATCGTAGAGTAAACAGTCAATTGTAGAGGTGTATTTCAATACATGTGCTCGGTAACTTTCCCAGCAGAGGTTCTCCACCATAAACTATGGTTGGTATACATTTATATCACAGTGATATCGAATGAGTGAATGACTGGGAAACGCCTTACCCCTTGAGCTAGGGAGCTGAAGCTTACCACACTATATCCTTAGGTCAAGCTCTACCAGAAAATGTAAAAAATCAAAGATGGTCACTTTGATGACGTCAAAGTGTCGTCATTTTGAAAAACGACATTTCTTGGTCGATTTTTCGAATTTTTTATTTATGCAATTTCTCCGCAAAAACTGCATGATAAATTACTAAATATTAATGTGAAATAAAATAGTTTTTTCCTACTTTTCATCGCGGAAAAGCAAAGATTTTGAAGAATAATGACCCATGATCCTCTGCTCGAGAGGTTATGCAAATTGGCTCAAAATGACCACAATATAATAAACTATAGTCACGGAGCATCAGCTCTTAATTTTTTGTCGTTCCGGAGAAATTGGTAGGGGGGGACATCCCCCCCCCCCCCTGGCCTGGTAGGGTTAAATAATCGTTTCATAGTAAAAACAAACTATAGCTTTAAAATTGCACATTGGACATTTATGCTGTTACATTCCAGATATTATTGAATACTGTCGTTTGATTTATTTCGTCAACAGCCTAGATTAGTTTGGGTGAAAAATCAAGTGAAAGGGAACTTGCAGAAGAACCTAATATGTAACAAGCTGAACGTATTTACAGAGATATGGCGTTATACACTAAGAGCATTGCACAGGACTTTTTTTTTGATGGCGCAGAGGTTTGCAGCTACAGTAACCAGTCTGGTTATTTTCACTCAGACGCATGTAGCTTCCCTTATCCCTTCAGTATAGATTTTGCATGAAAATGACGTACAGCCTCTAGGGGCCTGCATGATGCATTCCAAGCCGACGGTTTATTTCGGAAAACCAGTAAATGTGTCACATCCTGTTTTTGCTGACTTGCCCTACGATTATGCCCAGTTAGAAATCAATTTGCGAAAGCCGTCTAGCCAGATCGGCGTTGTCAATATAAATTATAAAACTTCATATCTATGAGAAAAACAACCGAATTAATCAAATGAAATAATCCAAGAAAATGACAACTAGAGATGTTGGATAATACTTGTAAATCAGGAATGATTTTTTTGTCAATAATATGACCATTGCTATCATATATGGAAGCCGAAGATATCGCCATTTTGATCCGTCAATGATGATAACGCTGGCGATTTTGGTCTTGGAACGTTTTTCTGAAGATCTTCTTGTTTTGTCTTTTGGACGAGAGCCAATCTAAGATCTTACTCGATAACACATCATTAAATCAGAAGAATTATATAAAAATACACCATGATCAATCTATCGTCTTGCTCATGTTATTGACGTCGATCTTCCCCAATTCCTCAGTCCCACTTCAGCATAATGGAATTACTTGAAATTCAACTGGGCAGCAAGGAAGTGCCCTCACTCACAGGAAATCAGTGATTATTAAAAACTAGCTATTTTGACACACACAGCTTACTCTACATCCCGAACAATGCAAAGAGATCACGATTTTCTGATTTTAACCGTACGTAATTGATAGTTGCTCCCAAGTGTGACGCAATGGCTTCATTATCTGTTTCTATATTTCCACTGTCTTGTGACTGGAACATTACACTGACCCGAGGTGAATGTTTGCATCCACAGGTGTGCCATATTATCTATATATATTTTTTTTAAATCAATTTCTGTATCGAAATGTCTTTATTAAGTTTTATTTAATTCAATCTGTCAGACAGATACCATGTATCTTTATCTGTCACAAATTGGTTCCATGTTGAACCAAGTTGTTATCTTCCATCTTGAACCAGTTAAGGTCTTCTAATGATTTTTATATTTTGTTGAACAAGTCCGACGTCTCATTAAAAGTCGTACAATTCCACCTCAATGTAAATGACATTTCTGTCCCAGTAAACTCTTGTCTCATGGAATATTCCTTGTATAAGACTTTCACAACGGAAACACCCGGAAGAACTCTCATGTATTAGTCGTATACTAGATCTATGGTGTATATTCCATGTATTTCTTAATTAAACATGTTGCCAAGAGACACCATAAAATCACTTTTCGCATGTGCTTGAATATACACGCAGCCTTGCAGGAATGAAATGGAATATACCCGAAGGCGAAAGTTCAGGAGGTTAACTTGATCACAGTAGATGGCGCTATAAACTGTTACGGACACTCAGCAGTTCAGTTCACCTACATTGTAGATGGCGGTACTATCCGGCATATATTTACAGTTATCTTGAGCGATACTGGTGAGGCTTGTTGGATGAAGAAATACAGCATTACAATGAGCTGGTCAAATAACAGTCCGACGAAAAAAATATCAGTTGTTCATGAAATGTACATGCATGGCCGAGTCCAAAGCTTCAAGGTTGTGTGCATGCAAAGATTTGCAAACTACTTGTCATTGACTCCAAATATCTTAGTAAAATTATCAAGATCACATAACTCTCCCCAAAATAAACCCAATTTCACCTACTTTATTCGTTTCCAGGGTACAATTTATTAATAGGAAGAGCGTACGATACAACGGACAAGCAGTTCTATGCCGTCCCCAATATTGGACGAGTGAAAATGGGCACCGTTGCGGTCTATTCCAATAAGATGGTGCCTATGATTTTTTCTATATATGTATTAAGTTACCTGATAAAACACGGTAATGTGAAAGAGTGTTCACTAAGCGAAAGTTGATTTGGTGAAAGAGTGAAGGATTACTTGTAAGTTTCGAGTTCGGGGAAAGGGGACGGGTGGCTATCACATATAACTGATTTAGCCAACAATAGCGCTGTAGTAGTGGAGCGTCTTAGTTTCGGCCCATGATGACGCCTTACTGACAAAAAATCAAGGAATCAGTAACAAAGAAGCTACGAAAACATATTTACATTAAGCCTATGGTGTTCGCAAACAGAAGGATCGATTGATATGCCTTAAAGAATTCTAACAAAGATGTCCCACAGACACAAAGAACACGCAAACTACTTCTTGTTTGTAACGCGCGCTTAACGCTCCACAGTTATCCACGCGAGGCGCAACTTTTGATCATGCATACAACCAGTAGTTGACTTTGGGGACCCACTATATACCCATTCAAAAATGAGTTGAATTAATCAGTATTGGAGCCAAAACAAGCTATGAACCAGTGTTCTCTTTTGGATCATGGGTAAAGGAGGAAGGAAATGAGGCTGTCTCATGAACACCTTGATAACTCATCAGCAGGCTCTGAGCAGGTGGCGTTTACCTTTCATAATTTTAAAGTTACGACGCAAAAATACCGGAACAAATGAGAGATATCTAGTTTCGCAAAATGTCGCATCAGTTCGCTTTGTATTACTAACACATAATAAACGCACGATGGAGTGATACAGAACTGAAGTCATCAACAACGGCTATATTCATCTTGACATTATCGTGGAGGTAGCTGAAGGATAGATTGTATGTCACTGGCTAATCCGTTTCATATACCGCTATATTTTTTCTCACACAACGTGATATATCTACTCATCTCTTTCATAATTGTCGCACAAATGATCACTTCTATGTTAGGAATCTAAACCGTATTTTCGCTGGGCATGTGAAAATGTTATACATTGTATTTGTGAAGTCAAACACCAGTGCATGTGAAAATGTTATATATGTGAAGTCAAACATCAAAACAACTTGCAGTTGAACTTTTGAGTGAAGAAAGTTATTTGGTCACCTACCCGAAGCGTGTATACAGGAGAAACTATAAATACGTATACCAATGAAACTCTGAAGCCGTATTCACATCACTATTACCACTTGAAAAGATCGATGCCGAGATCAGAGGCTTTACACAATTAAAACTGGAGCGCAATACATGTACTTTTCTAGATAAGCCACTGTCTTCGGCGATTAATATAACTTTTATTTTCAACGCTTATATTTTTGCAGAAGTGTAAAATCTGTAAAAAGTGTATTCATTCTCTAAGTCGATGGCCAGAAAGAGCTTACGGGTTAACCCGGTGCCAGATTAGCTGTCGTCTAACGATCGATAAACATCATATGGTAAGTGTTGATGACGGTAAATCATCAATGGAAAAAGGGCAATTGACGGCAGCCGGAATGTACTTTTCAATTAACAACCACACACCCGATCGATGTAAAGAATGAACATCTTCACACTCGAGAATGATTTACTGGTAACAGTGGCAGTGGTCATGGCATGAGGCGCGAGAACGGATTGGATCTGAGCTGCAACGATGTAATGATGTAACAGACAGCATACTAAATCGAGAGCAACATGAGAGACGATGACATTGATAAGATGCAGTGGTAAGCATGGTAAAAGGTAGCAAGAATATGGTATTTACATACCAATATCTGAATATGAAATCATGTGACAGCAATTGGAACAGAAACAAAGATGATTTGAAAACGCAATCTGCTTATTGAACAAATTCCTACATGTACATTCATTTGTTTGCGTTGTTGGCAGATGTAATGTTGGCAACTTTTCACTTCAATATAAGAATAACATATAACAAATATTTATAAAAATATATACTACAACCTCTGAACGTCTTGAGGTTATGAAGAGAACGGAGATAATCATGTGATTGGAAAATGGAAACAGTTTTATATATAATTAGAATTACTGGAAAGGTGAAACTTAAAAGAGTTCAACCGAGCGCCCAATGTAACTTACATGACCCCTGGGTTTATTGAAGTCCTTCGGTCCATGTTGGAACGGGGTTACCCAGGTGCCTGTTTTCAACGCCGTGACGTGGCGTGCTATTCATCCTGGAGTACTTTGCCATAAAAGATTATTCGTCACATAAAAATGAATCATATAAATATAATTGTTTGGACAATAATGTCGGTGCAGTATTTAATTGTTTGTTTATAGTTTATAAACTGTGTGAGAGTCCATCCACGTATGTTGTCTTCATCGGTGCGGCTCTATTTCATCAGCCGTCTGATTTAATCGCGAGAATTGTGATATCGATTTCGACAATTTTGCTCAGAAACTTTGTTTTCGTGAGCCTAGATTGAATAATAAAGTTGTTCCAGACATGCATTTACTGACTGAGCCTCTACAATGAACGCTGAACATCGACAGATCTTCTGACTGGTCGATCTTTCACGTATCTGCCTCAGTGACGGCACACGAGATACCCGAGAGCTTTAAAAGCAGAAAGCGTTTCGACACCGCTGATTCTACAACAGGAAAATCCTATCTTGTAGCTATGCGATTTTAGTGCCTTCCTAGTAAAGAAGTCAAATATTTGAAGTCTTCTGAGTCTACTAACGTACAGAAATCTTATTTCCATGTAAATTATAATAAAACTGCGCATGTGAAGTTGAACTCCCTATCTAAATCAAGCGCTTCGTTTTGACGAAGTTCTATTGCATAATATAATTTGTAGTATCCTCACTTTCTTTCTCATTTATTGATATTATTGTCTGATCTCCAAAACTGACATAAGTATAAGATTCACAGCTCGAATTGCTTCAAAGACGAAGTTCATCTGCAGTACAATTCCTATGTATTCAGTCAAGTTGACATGACCTGCTTCTACTTCTGACGTCAAAGGCCGATTGGGACTTGAAACCCCCCCAAAAAACCATAATTCGGCAGCGTGTGTTCGAAAAAAATGAAATATATTTATTTTCTCCCACAGTTTATAATGCATCATTCTCTACACCATCTAATGCGTTTGTTTGTCAGGCAGGTTAGGGGAATCCCGCTTTCTAAAGTACAGGTACAAAGGGTCGTTTTCGCTCAAAATCTTCTTCAGGCGCATACAGACATATCTATCCGCATTAAATAGTAGTAAAAAAGTGATTTATCATCTATCTTTTTTGCATAATAATAGGCCAATCATCCTTTGTGCTGTGTAAACATTGGCTGGTTCTTCACATGGCAAATTAATTTTATGACATGGAACAATAGATAAATCAATGCGCCTAAAATTCTGATGCATTGGTTAAGAAGGAATCAAAAGTTACTGAGCAAAAGCGACCTTTTTATCTCCATTTTTCAGAGCGGGATCGCCCTAACCCGTCCAGCTCTTATACCCGCTGGTCACCCGCTTTAATGGCGGCAGGGTGTAGGCAGCAATGACAATATAACATAGTGGTACAATAAAAGGGTGATAGTACAATAATGGAGGACTATCAGTCAGCCAGCAACAGCTTTTCATTGTTGGAGGCGGCCTGGATTCGGCCATGGAATCAGTAACAAGCAAGCCTCGATTAGAAAATTTTGATAATCTATTTATCAAATAGAAGGTTTGAATGTTGGTAACACTTACACATAAGACTTAATAGATGGATTCTATTTCGCCAGCTGGTTCGATTAAAAACCGGTTGTATTCCCTTCGCACACTGCGTCATGACATATCTACGCTTATCATCGGCAATGTCGTTTAGCTACCCTGTGGATTATATTGGTAAGCGACCATATCCATTTTGAAACTTGATTTTGACGGCTATTCCTGGTAAACTTCATGAATAAACATGAGTTGGATGCGTCCGTCAATCATCAGCCGCCATTTTGCTGCGATGATTATCAGCCACCATTTTACGTTCCATAGCAAATGTTACGTATTAAAGTCAATCGTATTTGCATTTTATTCAAGATCATAGGATAGATAATTTAGTACCAATATTAGTGCCAATTAGTACCAATATTACATCATTTGTAAATCTGTCCTTCGTCCGATTAAGACCAATGAGTATACGGTTTCGGAAATCGTTCCACAGACAAATCGTATACGAATCCATTGTCCAAGCTCGATCAGACTGATGCCGATAAGAGAAGCTTAACTCGTGCAATTTCGTGCAACAATAAATCCAATTTGATAAGATTTTGTTCTTCTGCCAAATAGTTGTAAGTTCTGAAAATGTCTTATCAGAGATCTGCATGCTTAATTCCGACTAGAGCTCATGAGCTTACCCTTAATGACAATAAATCACCAGTGGGAAAAAGGAAACCGACAGCAGCCAGACTGTATTTTTCAGTTTCGCGTAATCCATTAAATGTGAATTATTAACATCCGCACACCAGGTAGAAAAAACTTAAACTCGAATCTGGTAAAAGTAGCATAGATCATCCCTTGAGACGAGAGAACTGACTGGACGTGAGATGTAACGAGGTAAGCCTAACGATACAGCAGACAAAAGATCAGTCGAGAGCAAGACGATAGAAGGTTGCCTTTGACAGAGGAAGTAGCGAAAGGTGACGAGTTAGTAGAGTTTGTTCAGGTACTGTCAAATATTGGAATATAAGATCAAGTCGCAGCAATTCGGCAGCGAATCTAATAGAAGAACAGAGAAAATATAAATTGACAACGCAATCTGATTATCAAACAAATTCTTACATGTACATTTAATTGCAAATGCAACTGTTTGTCAAACTTTTGACATCGATATAGCAAAAACATAAGAAAATTTTACAAAAATATATATTTCATCTTCTGAACGTCTGCAGCCTAAGATAAGACATCCGGTAAACAGATGGCGTTCTTAAATTCTCTAAACGGAATTATTTTCTTTGACGGCAACTGAATACTGACTGTCCGATCTGGCGCTTGCTATTTGGACAATGTAGCAGCGTCCAAGACAAAGCCTTCATATTTTTTTCATTAAAAAAAAAAACAAAACAAAAAAACAACTTCTGCGAGAAATGACAGCAAAATAAATCTGGACAGCTGACAATTGACTATGTGCATGAAGAGGAACGATTTAAAGAACTCGTTGACTACTGGTGAATCTGCTTATAGTTTGTAAAATGCTTCAAACGTTTTTAACTAATTCAAGAAAGACTAACAGAAACTCCCATCTAAGAAAAATGGAAGACTGGCAATGTATTATTTCCGTAAGAATTCAGAAAATACCAGAAGAATTAGGAAATAAAATTTTCTTTTTCTTTGTGATACACAAACATAAATATTTTTCCTATTTTGTGTCCTCAAAATGTATTATCTTAGAAAAAACGTTTTGCGAATTGACAAAAATAAACAAGCTGTATATTTTGGAAGACCAGTGAACAACTTATTCAAACTGTTTGGATCTGAAGTGTTATAGAAGACAAATGTAATTTTCCATTTACCCTACCTGGCCTGGGTGGGGCACTCCGGCACCCTCCCCCCCCTTGTGGGTTTTTTTCTTCCATCTCCGGAACGACAAAACATTGAGAGCTGAAACTCCGTGACTTTTTAGATTATCATATTGGGGTCATTTTAAGCCTATTTGCATGACCCCCCGAGCAGAGGATCATGGGTAAATTCAAAATGGCGTTCATGTGGGGTACCAGAAAAGTAATGTTTTCCTCATATTTCTTCAAATTTTTTGATTTTCTGTATAGAAACGTGGGTAAAACTTATTTTATTTTATATCAGATTATTTTTTACTAATTTATCATGCAGTTTTTGCGAAGAAAAAACAAAAATAAAAAAATTGAAAATTCTGACCGAAAATCGTCCAAAAACGCTCTTCTTGAAAATGACGTCACAGTGACGTCAGTATGGCGGCCATCTTGGATTTTTTACATTTTCTTGTAGAGCTTGACCCAAAGATATAGTGTGGTAAGTTTCAGCCCTCTAGCCTTTGCGATAGCGAAAATATATAAGGGGGGGGACACTTTCTGTCCCCCCCAGGCTGCGGTACACCCCAAATCGCCCAGGCCAGATAGGGTTAAGAAAACTTAGAAGCGGAAGATACAGACTAAGATTAATGTGTAGGAGTGTCAGATTAGACAATAAATAGGCAGTTGTCATCTAATGAAGAATTCCCGCGTCAATAATCGAAAATTCAATATTTCCGCTAACAATATCAACAATTGGCCGGGCCTGGTAGGGTTAAATAATCGTTTCCTAGTAAAAACAAACTTTAGCTTTAAAACTGCACATCGGAAATTTATGCTGTTACATTCCAGATACTATTGAACACTTGTTTGATTCATTTCGTCAACACTCTAGATTAGTTTGGTTGAAAAATCAGTGAGAGGAACCTAATGTGAAACAAGCTGAACGTATTTACCGAGATATGGCGTTATACAATAAGAGCATTGCACAGGACTTCTTTTGA
The DNA here is from genome assembly GCA_036873755.1 of Hanleya hanleyi. Classification (NCBI taxonomy): domain Eukaryota; kingdom Metazoa; phylum Mollusca; class Polyplacophora; order Lepidopleurida; family Hanleyidae; genus Hanleya; species Hanleya hanleyi. The sequence continues at coordinate 1,890 of JAVTVY010003709.1, read as the reverse complement.
TGGCACAGAAGTTTGCAGTTACGCAAGTAGCTTCCCTTATCCCTTCAGTATATATTTTCCATGAAAATGACGTATAGCCTCTAGGGGCCATGATGCGTTCCAAGCCGAACGTTATTTCGGAGAACCAGTAAATTTGTCACATCCTGTTTTTGCTGACTTGCCCTACGATTATGCCCAGTTAGAAACCAATTTGCGAAAGCCGTCTAGTCAGATCGGCGTTGTCAATATAAATTATAAAACTTCATATCTATGAGAAAAACAACCGAATCAATCAAATGAAATAATCCGAGAAAATGACAACTAGAGATGTTGGATAATACTTGTAAATCAGGAATGATTTTTTTGTCGATAGATTTAATCTAACATGACCATTGTTATCGATATGGAATCCGAAGATATCTCCATTTGGATCCGTCAATGGTGATAACGCTGGCGAATTTGGTCTTGGAACGTTTTTCTGAAGATCTTCCTGTTATGTCTTTTGGACGAGAGCCAATCTAAGATCTTACTCGATCAGACGTTATTAAATCAGAAGAGTTATATAAAAATACATCATGATCTGTCTACCTTCTTGCTCATATTATTGACGTCGATCTTCCCCAATTCCTCAGTCCCACTTCAGTATAATGGAATTACTTGAAATTAAACTGGGCAGCAACGAAGTGCCCTCATTCGCAGGAAAACAGAGATTATTAAAAACTAGCAATTTTGACACACATAGCCTACTCTACATCCCGAACAATGCAAAGAGATCGCGATTTTCATTATCCATTTTTATATTTCCACTGTCTTGTGACTGGAACATTTCACTGCACCGAGGTGAATGTTTGCATCCACAGGTCTGGCATATTATCACTATATTCTTTTTCAGAACTCAATTTCTGTACCGAAATGTCAGTTTTTATTTAATTCAGTCTGCCAGACAGATACCATGTATCTGTATCTGTAACAGAAGTTGTTATCTTCCATATTGAACCAGTTACGGTCTTCCAATGGTTTTGTATTTTAACAAGTTCGACGTCCCATTAAAACTCGTATAATTCCACCTCGATGTAAATGACATTTCTGTCCCAGTAAACCCTTGTCCCATGGAATATTCGTTGTGTAAGACTTTTACAACGGGAACACCCGGAAGAACTCTCATGTATTAGTCGTATACTAGATCTATGGTGTATATTCCATGTATTTCTTAAAGGGAACGTAAACTCTGCGGTAAAACACCGCGGGAATTATACAAGAGTCCCGATAGATTAAAAAATCGTGACAAATATTTTTTCTCATTTTTTTCCAATGAATGAGACAGACGCAAACATAGAAAATACCGTGATTTGGAATTTCTTAGGGGCGCTGCCATGTTTATTTTGGGCAGGAATTTTATCCAATGAGAAAGCGTGAAATTCAGTTGTGCCGATAATCTCCTACGTCATCGGACATTCTCTGCGTCGAGATAACATGGCCGCATATGGTCGTTTTCATGCACTCCTCCGTTCCCCGACTAACAGAGGCAATGTTATAGATTAGCTTTGATGTAGAATACGGCCTGATTCTAGCAGATATTCTACGATGCCGGGCTGCTCTGCATTTGGCTGTCACAATGTACCAGGTAATCCCGACACGTCGCACTATCATCCTCGTTCATGTTTGTACATGTAAGCTACGGTCTCGAATACTGCACCTCTGCCAATTGACGCGTTTTTACCTCCAGAGGCAGAAGAACTAGTGTCCGCTGACGTCACGATTCTTCAAACATGGAGGCCTCTATGTTGTTCCAGTGTAACGAAGTTAAAACGTTTAGTACTGCTTTGAAAAAATTGTAAAAAAAGATCGGATACACGATTTGGATTCTATGAGGAAAAAGCTTTTACTGACCATGCACGGTTCACCAGAGTT